>VDFB02199640.1:0-13216 GCA_007258455.2 Sequoia sempervirens
CCCAAAATTGCTTGTCCTCAAGCAATACCACAACACTCCAAACTGATCCCACCAAACATATAGGATCCCGGGGTCCCATGTCCATCTCTGAAAAACCCCACCATGCTGATGCTGCTCTACTCTGATCATACAAATGAAATCATTGCACCAAAACTGCACTAACCATCCTTGCAACCTCAAAGTGATAACATGCCTGAAATTCAAGTCGAACAACACAGAAGGAATTGAATCAAAATCTAGCAGCGTCTCATGCTCAATAAACTCTGAGGAATTAACATCTGCAATGTCAATGTCAATCACCATTCTGAGAACAAAGAAGAATAATCTAAACAACTCAAAAATATTTTCATCAACATCACTCCTCAAAGCATCAAACCAAATCACAACAGCAAATGTGATTCCATCATAGCTATTTGCAAAGGAAAAAACAGCTCTTTGCCAAGTCATAGCAACTGCATCCTCAAAGCTCCTTAAGGATGTATAATGCCTCTTCTGAGTAATTCTGACATATTCAAGAAAAACTCTGAAAACTTCCACCAATCTCTCCCCCAAAGTCTCAAAAAGTTGAACCAAATCAAGCAAAGGTTCGCTGCCCCAAATACTAGTGCAAGAGATTGTACAAAGAAAGCCACTAGAACATAACTTGAACACCATCCAATACTGATCTGAATCACTATGAAACATTATTACCCACTTTTGAAGCCAAAAATCATCACTAAAAAGAGGTTGTGAAGAGGAAAAATGAATGTACCAGCTGCCTATGAAAACTGAAATGAACCACTCAAAGTCTGATTTTAGGAAAATCAGCATGCAAGGGGTTGTAGGATTGCTGCAAAACTGGAAATTAGCATCTATAATATCACAACAACTCATGCCCAAGGCTGGACACATCCTCTCAAGGAACTCCAACCCAAAATAAAAACATCCTTTGTTCGATATATCTTCCCAATCCATCGGTCGATGTGCAAAAAGAACCATCGAATGGTTAATAAGGATGGGGACAGCATCAAAGAATCTGAAAATTGAACCCGTATCTCTCCAATGATTCCTCTTTCCACTTGTAACAATCTCCATCAAGCCATGTTGAGGATCCCAAGCATGGATACCCAACTGGAAATGTTCCCCAATGCACCAAAAAGAGAACACCACAGTTCTCCAAGTGTTAATCAAAGCAATTTGCAAACTCAAGAAGTTAGTGTCTTCTTTGATAAACCCATGTAGCCCATCCATGAAAACATCAACATCAATGGAGCACAGAACAAATGTTGTCCATAATTCCCATTTCCCCAAAGGACTAGGGTGAGCCAAAACATCACTCAACCCAAGAGATAGATTGTTAAGAAGGTAAATTGCCTGTTTAGGTTCAACTTTCTCCCAAACTTCATGAGTAATAAGTCTGGAATCTTCACTCTTTGCTGCTGCAATGGAGTGACCAGCAACTACCAAGACTTGTTTTATTGACACCTTTAAGCCAATGTTGAAGAAATCTCCTTGAGTCCACACTTTCCATGTGAATACTTCATCCTTGATCCCACTTCTGCTTTCATTATCAAAATGCCCTTGATGATTACTACTCACAAAACATGGCACACTTTCATAGAAAATATCTATCACCTTATGATTATCCAAATCATGTGAAGATAATGGACTGTTGTTCTCAAAAATATTATCTTCATCCCTTTCGTTGGTGTCTTCATAGAATTCAAACTCATCTTTTTCAACTTGTGGATGCTCACCATTAGTTGCCAACCCACAAAGTGTAGCATGCTGAATACTACATTCATTATCCGTTAAAACATCTATCGCATAGCTGCAAACCATTCCTTCTTGTGGCAAAGTCTCTTCCCAACTCAAGAGTTCACACTCTTGATGTACTTTCCAATCACCATCAACATATGGGATCATCTTGGCATTACGCAATGTTTCATCATTATGGAGTTCATTTATTCCTTCAACTATTTGTTTGATCTCCATAATCCTTGTATTAACTTCTTGTTCCTTAAGGGTAGCTGCAATAGATGAATGATTTTCTGCTTTGTATAAAGAATGATGAGCTAAGGTAAAATCAAGGCAAAGCCTATCCATCTCTTCCTCCTCTTGGTAGGCATCATAGGTCTCCTCTGCAAACTTAATAGCATTATCCCTATCTGAGAGCAAATGCAAATAATCTGACTTTATGGATTCCAATGCCTCTTTGATAGATTGCATCTTGGAAAGAGAGTCTCCATCTTTAACTCCATTTAGTTTCTCTTCAAATTGAAACTTCCAGCAAAGTTCCTCAATGAAGTGATATGTGCTATCAAATCTTGATAACACTTTAACAATCTTCTCTTCTGAAACCAATAAATTATCCTTCAAAACTTGCAGCTCTTTAGGCCCTTGATCCCAATCAGCAAAGAAGCTATGCTCATCAAACATCAATTTTTCTGATTTGTTTTCCTTGACATGATTTTCAAAATCAGCCTCCTTTCTAATCTTATCACTGCATATCTCCTGAATCGAAGGCTTGTCAACAACTTCTTCAAACAAATTAGTACCTCTATCTTGACCTTTCAAGTTCTCATACTCTTCTTGTGCGTAATTTTGAAAGGCATCCAAATCATTTGCTGATTTTAAAACATTCTTCTCTTCAACATAAGAAATCACGTTCTCATTAGCCATTGCTGCAACTTCTCCTCCAAAGATCACTTCATTACTTGCATTGCAAACTGATTTTTGAACTTCATCAGGATCAAAGGGGAATTTATCCCACTCCGGTTCTTTATCATACCTTGGTGACATCGCGCCCGGATCCCAAATGTGAAAGGTTTGATTGCAATGATCAATAGGAAAGAGATCATCATGCTCCTCTTGAACTATTGACTCTTTGAATGAGTCACTCCTCAACCCACTTGAACTGAAATCTTCATCTATAACTTTCTCCACAGATGTAGTTTGATAATCAAACCCACTACCACTCAAGTCACTAGCATTATATCGGATTAAAGAATCATCAAAGCTGGTTGCTTTGAATATTTTGTCATTCTTTTCTTCAATGAAATTATCTTGAGTAGATGTGTTGCTGATTTTATCATTAGTGCCCACATACATACCAAAAAAGTCTTCTTGGACACTTGTCAATAATTTTTCATATGGAATTGGCTCAGCATAAAGTAGAGAATTATCCTTCACTAAATCTTCAACAAGAGGAGATAAAAACACATCGGAATCACCATCAACAACCTCACTTTCGTAATGGTCATAGGCTGGTTCAAAGACACCATTAGTATTTGCTTCATCTTGCTCTTCTTCAACGTACTTATCCCACACAACTGTTCCACCAGCATCTTTTGAGAAGCCATTTGTCTCGAGATCTTCATTGCTTGAATCCTTATTAGGACTCAAGATTGCTATAATGATCTTCTTACCATAATAATATTCATTATTTCCCATCCCATGCAAGTCTAGGGATGTATTTTGGGACTCTAACTTAATCTCCTCACTTGCCAAGGTATCTTCATCAAGCCCACTTTCATTTTGAACCAAAATGTGCACCTTGCTTGTGTCTTCTTCAACACTAATTGACTGATTTTTCTCTTCAATTTGCTTACTTGTGGGCTGCAAACCACAAACAGATCCTTTTGCTTCTTCCTTCCTTGATTCTTCAACCATGGCAATTTCTACTTCCTCTTTAATCATTTTTTTGATGTAGTTGACCATAGCCAACTTTCCAGGGTCATGAATCACCGCACAATTCAAAAACGTGTCAAATGAAACATCGTTCTTAAACTCATCTGTCATGCTCTGATATTGTTTACGGAGTATGGCAGCCTCATGTTCGCATTGCCTCTTGAACTGACATTCTTCCGAAGCCACAATCAAATCTGACTTCTCACGATTCCTGGACCTTAGAAAATGCAACATCTTAAGAACTTCTGAAAGCTAAACTGAACTTAGGTGAAGAATCTGATTTCTCTATCACTCATCTGTCAATTGACTCTGTCTTATTCACAGGATGGCAAGATCTTGGCTCTGATACCACTGAAATATGCTAACCAATTTTTTTCTTGAATTATCATAACACAAACCAGCACTTAATCAACTCGGTTAGCGTTAGCTCCAAATAGAAATCTGAACTTGAAATGAAAACTACTCAACGTCAAGAATGTGCACTCAAGATCCCACTGAGGGCGAGGTGCTAACATATGACGGAGTGTTGAATTTGAAAACTAGAAACTGATAGGCGGATAACCAGCCATGAAAAGAATTTCCTCACTACCACCAAACAGTGGGGGGAAAAGATTACAATTAAAACAATTCATCCGCTGCGGCGGGCATCCACAGAGTGGTGGGAATACTCCACTTATTCAGTGGGTGAGTTTACAACAATTATTAGGCAGCAAGCCAGCCTTTAAATCCACTCTTCCACTTATTAACGTGGGGGGAATACTGTCCACACAACCACTTATAACGTGGGGGGAAATTACAAACAAGATATAAGTTTATTCTAAAACTCAACCACTCAATTGTGGGAGTGTAAAACAGATATAAAATTGCAGCAAGTAAAGGAAGAGCTGTTAGTACTACTAACTAGCTTTACAAAGAATAAGAACAGCTGCAAATAGAATAGATAATCTTCCAAGAACATTAAACAGTTAGAGTATCACTTCCTCTAACATTTACAATGATATAAGATGAAGAATTGAAGCTCAAACCAGCATTATATCAAAAACTAACAAGTCTGATATAAAAATCTGCAATCTGGAAATGTCTATCAGCAAACAGCAAACTCATAAAAATGATCACAACTCCTTCAATATACCTCTGAATTGAATGAAACGAAATGCAAAGTCTCTTTGGAGGATAGGCGCCCAAACTCAAACCACAAAACTGCATCAAAACTCATGATATTATTTTGCACGAATCCCAAAGCACTCTCAAGATGGTACGGCCCTCAAGAGGGGCGATTTCTCTTGCTAAAAATCAAATACTTGGAATTAAATTCTGAAATTCTCCAAATATGATCGCCATTAGCATAGAATTGCAAGGATCAAATACCCATAACCAAAATAAATTCACATCAAAAGCTGTAAATGAAAAACACCTTCAGCTGTATATACATCAGCAACATTAAAACTGAAATTCTCACCAAAATTCACCAACTTTGAAGCACAATCTGCTAGTCTGATTGAGAAGCAGCAATAAGACCAACTAGGTGTTGTCTTTCAAACACGAAATTGGATTGGAACTAGGAGGTAAGCATCCCTCGAAGTATTAAACAAGTTGTCATTTTGACAGCATAACATTAGCATAAACATTGGATAATCAGCTCTTCAAACAGCAACAATATATAAGCTTTTGTTGGCAAATGAAGCAACAAGAACTCTTCAAATTCCAAGAAGTTGAATCACTTCAACTTCCAAAAAGGACGCCACCCTTTTTGCCTTTTACTTTTTGGAATAATAAAATATCATTCAACTTCCCCTTTAGGCATCCATTTCATATTGCAACAATAAGCATTTATTAAATAATTAAATGCTCACTTGACCCTTATGTCCCTTCTTTAAAAACAGCGAAGTCATCAAGCCTAGGCAGGGTACAACTTCAAGACATGAAAATTGACTAAGTCACGAAACTTCGATCCAAGGAAAACCAAACCCAAAGCCAAGAGGCCCGATGGATAACAAGATGACTTGAGTTGAGCTGGCGATGATACCCTTGCCAAAATTAAACTTACTAAAATAGCCACTTGTCTGTCTTTCCGGGGATGTACCTATCTTTTGGCCTAAGTTGGAATTTTGGCCAAGTCTGAAGCGCATTTGTGAAATTAGGGTTTTCATTCTTTAGGCTAGTTTGGGGTTAATTGAGGTGAGCGAATTGAAATCTGAGCTTGGCATTGCATTCAAAAGGCTTCAGGAAGGTTCCCATTAAATTTTCACTGAATTTTGACAACTTTCTATTTTTAGCAGTTTTGCCTTTAGGAGCCATTTTTAGGGTTTGCATGTATGATTTTTCAATGCATGTCAGAATATTCTTTATGGGTTTTTCAAGAGCTTCACAATGAGATAACATGCAAGTCAAGTTGATAACTTACTATTTTTAGCAGGTATCCGCATGTAGACCAATTTTTTGGGTTTTTTTGGGTTTTTTGAGATCTCTCAGGCAGTGTGACATGCAAACACATCCGGTAGATGGTTGGCCACTTTTCAAGCACTTATATTTTTAGTAGGTTCACTCCAACAGCTCCCAGATCTTTAGTTCCATGAGCAGAGCAGTCCAAAACATAAACAGAGTCAAACAGAGGTCATTTGAGGCACATGCAAGTCAAATTAGGGTTTCCAACTTTGGTACCTAAAATGAGGGGTAAAATTTGAGAAAAGTGAAAAATTGATGTATCCCATTGCGATCAGCATCTTTCAAGTAGTCTACTAGTAAAATTTGAGCGCAATTTGCATACTTACTATTTATAGTAAGTCACCTCCAGAACAGGGCTAAAAATAGCAGGTCAGCACGAGGGGAAAGTGTGAACAGGTCAGACAAGTCATGAGGATCACGTTAGAAAAATTTCAAGTCAAGAGAAGTGGCAAAAGTTTGAGAATCAGGGATTTACTAAAAATAGAAAGTGAGGGAAAACTAGTCAAAATTGGCTAAGTGTTTGAGAGCCACCTTCAGAAGTTTCCGTAGCACTCCATATGCAAAAACGCCTAAGGCATGCAAGAAAAATGGAAGCATCACCTCCAAATGCGCCCAAATTGAGAAGAGGGAGCTTGAAAATCCTAAGTTACAAAATGGTAGGAGCCCCTATCAAATGCACCCATCATGGAGGAGTAAGGAGGAAAAAATTCTAAGTCACGAACTGGAAGCAGCACCCCTAGAATGCGTCCTTGGTAGGAAGGAGGCTTGAAAAGTTTCTAAGGCGTGGAAATGGAAGTAGAGGACCTCAAATGCGCCCTCAAGATGGAAGCACATGGTGCCATATGCGCCCAAGGGAAAGAATACCAAGGGGCAAGATTTTCTAAGGCAAAACCATGAACTTGAGCTCCCCCCCAAATATGTGCCCTCAAATGGAAGGAGCCCCTATCAAATACGTCATCATGAAGGAGGCACAAAAAGTTTCTAAGGTGTTGAAAATGGAAGGAGCCCCCTCAAATGTGCCTAGCTTGGAAGATGAGTTAAAAAAAATTCTACGGCATTAAAAATGGCAGGAGACCTACCTATATGCGCCCAAGGCAATATATCTAGTAGAGATTTTCTAAGGCAATGAAAATTGCTTAACCCCCTCCATATGTGCCCAAGTGTCAAGATGGTATAAAAAGTTTCTAAGTGAAGAAAATTGGAAGCACCACCCAGTAAATGCACCCAACTTGAATAAGTTAATCAAAAAAGATTCTAAGGCATAGAAAAAGGAAGCTAGGGGTCTCATATGCGCCCAAGGAAGAAAAGGTAAGTGAGAATTTTTCTAAGTCATGAAAATGTTAGGAGACCCTTCAATATGCACCCATCATGGAGAAGATAAAATGAAAATTTTCCAAGTTAAGAAAAGTGGAAGCTTGACCCCCTAAATGCGCTATCTTGTGAAGGAGATTAGAAATTTTTCAAAGGCGTTGAAATGTGAAGTGACCCCACCTCAAATGTGCCCAAGACTGAAGATGGAATATGTAAACATTAGTGGAAAAATATTTTCAAGGGTGAAAATATTAAATGAACCTCTTCATGTGCACCCACGGGTGATAAAGTTGAAAAATATTTTCTAAGGGGAGAGATGTTTTTTTTCAAAGTCTGGGGGTCTTGAATATTTCTAAGGGGGAATTAATTTAAAAAAAAAATTATGCCTTGTGATTTTGAAATGGACGCCAGGCTTATACCTGATAAAATTTTCTAGGGGAAATAAGATATTTCTATGGCGCCTGAAAGATGAATTGTGTTGAAATTGTTAATGGGGTGAAATTTTCAAAAATTTGAAATAATACTTGTTGCAAATTGCTAGAGGAGGGAAAATTCAAACTTCTGTAGAGTGGTGGAGGAAGAATTAAATGAGTTTAGCTAAAATAGGTGTTCTTCTAGAAGACGAAATATTCTCAGACTCAATTATAAGAGCTATGAAAATTTTCATTTCTCCTCACCAGCTGCAAGTGCAAACTTGAGACTCTGAAGGTGAAGAAAATTGAAGTGTGAAGAGAATTTGGTGAAGTGAGCAAGCTTGGGCGAAGTTTTTCTAAGTGCCAGAAGTTAATGAGCTTTGGAGTTAGATATTTTGAGGTTTGGAGTTAGAAGTTTTGAGGTTTGGAGTTTGAAGTTTTAATGCTGAAGGCTCTTATTTTCAAAGTTAACTCTATATTTTGGCCATCTCGAGGTGATTTTCTTTCTAAGTTTGAATTTTAATGTCTATATTCTATTTTGCAGGATGGCTGAAGCAAGAAGAGGAAATGCTGTAGGGGCGAATAAGGCTGTAGGCAAGGCTGCAAATGTTGAAACAAGCAAGGCTAATGTGTCCAGGTAGGCAATAATAAAGAAACTTAGCAAGCCATTTCTTCCTGAATCGAAGTTTACTTCAAAGCTGGGAGGGTTGATTGATACCAACCTCGGTTCATTTAACTTGGGAGCACTTTGAGGATGAATGTACGGGCTAGGAGGCCACCCTCCATCAGTCACTGTGCACCATATTATGAAAAGTGGAATTTATGCAGCTGCTGGTTTTCCACCAACCATTAAGTGTCCGGAACTAATCATGGAGTGCACCAATCGTTATAGGCCAGAGCAAAGAACGATTGTTTCTCTTGATGGTAAGTTATTTGCCAATCTCACGCCTGATGCCATTGGAGAGGTGTTTGGACTTCCCACTTTTGATAGGATGGTGTACAAAACAAAGGAAAGAGCTGAAAAGATGTACGCCTCCTCTTTTGAGAGATGTGCTAGGATGATTAATTCAGTTTGGATGCACAAACCCAGGCCCACTCACACTAAGCTGCCCAGACAAATAATTTCAAATGATGTGAAGTAGGAATACTGTGACCTGATTATGATGCTCAGCAGGGTGAATGGAAGTCCCCAATCCTATATTTTTGAGCCATGGATGTTTGTTGGCGTAACAACTAACACCTTTGGAGTAGAAGTTGTTATGAACAGCCTGTGTACACTACGCAATGAGTGCTCTTCAAATTATGGAGGGGAAGCTCCCTCGTTGTGCTTTGACAAATATACTTGCAAAGGAAAATAAGCTAAAACTATGTCCTGTCTTTTTGTTTCAGCTGCTAGAGGCACAAGACTTTCTTGAAAGAACCTATAAGTTGCGGTGAGTTTTCTACGGTTTTGCAGATCTACTAACTACAACTAAATTTACAATCTATCCAATCCTCCTCAGGAAAGCGAGGCCCGAGGGAAGCGGAGCAAGGTTTACGACTAGCGGCAATAAGCGGGGACTTTGGGAGCTCTCTACTTGGGGGCAAGGTGGCACAAACTATCATCTCAATCTAAAGCCATCTTATTAGGCACAAAACAGATTTAAGACTTGTTGATGCGGTTTTTGTGACCATACCAAACAGGGAGAACAAAATAGTTTTGGGGCTACTCCGTCCTCTCTTGATCAAAGTATTCCATGCGCTAAGATTGCGAGAAAGTTAGCATGTTCAACTCCAAGGTTCCTTTAGTGCGAATAGACCCAGTTTGGTTGATGTGTATTGCTATGTTCGTACGAGGGGACTTACACAATTGTCCAGATTTCTTGCAGTTAGCAGCTAATGTATGATTTTGAAGGGGATTCTCATGTGTATGATTTGGCAATGTGGTTCTTTTTCCTAAAACTAATCAGAAAGTGCGGAAAGTAAAAGGGAAAGGGCCTAAGAAATTTGCACTCTATTCTAAATGCAGGGTATATGGGGCTTCGTTTCAATAGACTTCAACCAGATTTCGCCTAGCCTCCGTCGGACAGCCTCAGCAAAATCGGTGCAATCTTCAAAGGGGATAGCAAAAGGTATTCAAGTTATAGTTTAACATACATACACCATCAGAACAACGCATATAAGTATGTAAGCCATAACCGAAGTTAAACACAAGATAATGTCCAGTTGACCACGCAAGGCAGACTTATCATCAACAAGCCGCTAGTGGTATGGAATAAAGCGAAGCTATCTCAATAAAACACCATACACCGAAGTAAGCTACTTTGCATGAACTAAGCTACTTGGATACGAAAGGAAGAAGAAACCTTGCTAGCATTTCGTGACTAGACGAATTCCATCATCAATGAAAAGATCTATTATCATAAAATCCCGAGAAGGAAGAAGAAACCTTGCTAGCATTTCATGACTAGACGAATTCCATCATCAATGAAAAGATCTATTATCATAAAATGTGTTACACAACAATCTCTTCAAAAGTTTTCAAAGGGAAAACTTTCTCTCTTCTCCAAATTATGCAAAAATGCTTTACAATCTAGCTCTAACTCTATCTCAATTCTAGCTCTGATCTAATCTCTGATCTCTAATTTCTAATTCTAATGCCTTACAAATGAGGGGGACTCCCCCTTTTATAGCTAGCCAAGTCCCAAACGACGGCTAGGGTTACAATTAATAGAGTGGCCAGAATCGTGCCACCTCAGCCCTAACCCTAAAAACTGCCAGAATAGGGAGTGGTACATTAAATGAATCAAAGATTCCCAAAAAAAAAAAAAAATAGCAAATGCAATAAATGATCCATATTCAGTCTTCTAGAAGCTCCTCGTCCAGTAGTGTGTTCCCATTTGCCTTCTCTCTGATTGCCAACTCAACAAATCTGCTAAGTACGGCCTCAACCTCCTGAGCTGAAATCGGTGGGACACAATCCAACTGAAACTCTAACACCGTGACTGAATGCTCGTGCCTTGTACAAGATTTTCTCCAAGCAGCTAAGGAGTCCTGCGTGTTCTGGATCAAAGTGGAGAATGTAGCGGTATTCTCAAAGTCATCCTGTACAAAGGTCTTAACATCTGCGAAGAAGGGAACCAGCAAACCCCTCAAATTATCAAGACTTATCTCATCTGGACTCAGCCGCCTAGCAAATATGGCCTCAAAGGTGTTCTGAACTCCATCTATGATGTTGGCCATAGCCTTATGTATCCTGGCTGAATCCGCCTGTGCTGCATCGAAGAAGCCACGCCCTGTGATAGCCGAAGAATACCACTGAGAGAAATCATATCGGTCATTCGCTTGAATGACACCTCCATCAATCGGCAACTGCAATGGCACACGCCTCAACACCTCAAGGCTATTTGGATCACCTTACTCACGATAGATAGAGGGGCGCCGCCCCAAGCGATCCACCGCATCCCATCGATGTCAAAATAGTAGAGGGCACGTTGAAGGCAAGGCAAAGGTCCTCCATAAATTTCTGTCTCGGTCGAACTCCTGTGGCCATTTATGCACTCTGTGCCATCCTCCCCAACTCTACTAAGCCGTCGATTCTCTAGGGCTCATCATTTGAGCTCTATCCTTTGGTACATCTGTCCTCGAGAGCAGAGACAAGCTGGCGAACATATCAACTAGCATGCTTGTGTTCGTTTCAACTTCTTATATTTTTCCTTCTTTCTTGAATAATCTATCCTTAAGGGGGCAAGGGAAGGAGTTGCTCCTCCTCAACAATCGTACTGCACCCGGTGAGGCGTCCAAGTCAAGAGTGAGTGACCACACTTAGTTTTCGGAGGCTGCTTCACTCGGTCACTCGACTTCGATGGGGCCCTTCGGTAGAAGAATGCGAGAGCCATCCTCATCGATTGGAGATCTTGAAGAATTTTTCTTGCCTTCTTCTTCGGTGGAGGAGCACTGATCCGGTTCAAGAACTCTTCCATCTAAACTGCTGGATCAATCTCCTCACTCGGGCTTCTTCTCATTCTATCCTTTAGCCAATCGGGCACCTCATATAGTATATCGAAGGGCCGCTGCTCCTGTGCCTCTACTTCTCTAACCTGTTCCACCTCTTCCTCATTCTGGCGAGGCTCATCGTCCTCAAGTGGCTGAGTGTCACCTGACACTATATCATCATCGCCATCGTTCATGGCCGCCTCCAACTCTTTGCTGGCCCGAGGGGTGATGTAGTCCCTCATCATCACGCTGATCAAGCTACTTGGTACATTGGCACTCGGCAATTGGCTCCCCTCCGTGGAAATTTGAATATCCCACTCATATCTCCGGTGCGATTCCAGCTTTGCAATTCTCGATTAAACAAACAAGGAGCACCTCACGTATGCTTGGAAGCGTGTCTCAAAGATGCTGCTCGCTTAACTCGTGGAGGTTCTGGCTGAATTATTTCTTTCTTTCGGGACTCTGGTCCTCTTGTGATCTGTTTCTTTCTTCCTGTGGTGGGCGTCCCGTGATCTCCCATCAAGTTGTAAGTCAAAGCAATTGACCTACTTTTCAATCTGTTCACCTTTCTATCAACCCATGCCCTGGTGAATGTCATAACCGGGATGGATAGAGTATCCAAATCAGCAACCTCAGGCTCTGACCAATCCACAGGTGGAAGTGGAGTATCCCGAACTGCTGCATAGTCTGGATGAACAACATCCATATCTTCGCTGACCTGGTCCGGAACTGGAACTACCTCACACTCCCTGATCAGAGTAATCGGCAACCGAGAGAACATTCTCTTCCTCACTTCAATTTCATCAACTGCATCAGCCCAATAATCCTCAATGGTGGCCTTGTGTTTGAATTCCTCTGACAACACCCAGTTGATGTTATGGTGCGGGTCATAGTGTTGTCTACTTGTGTGATATGAAAAATGATAGAATTGAAGCTCACTTTCAGCTTCTCTACATGCCTGTATCGAAGGACAAACCTCATCCGAGTTGCCCATCACAATTGGAAACTCTATCCCTCCTTTCTTCTTTTTCTTCTGGATTTTGTCAAAGGCTAGCAACTGTCTAGCTATCTCTAGCATTATTATTTTCTCTGTTGGGTACTTAGGCAGCCTATAAGGGTATGACGAGAAACCTTGCAGCCTAATGTATGAAAATCTCGGAAACTGTATAAACCAGCACCCATACCTTTCAATTAGCTCCTGGGCATTTCTAGAGATTCTGCACTGTAACCTCTCCTGAAGCAGCCTCGTGATGTACATGGTGAATGAATCGTTGACACGCTTATAATAGGTTGTGCTCGACAGGTGCAACTGCGTACACGCCTCATGGATTTTGAACTGGTGGGAGCCACAACCGATGGGTTCCTTGTAAGAAATTCCTCTGTACCTCGTCATCCGTGCCAAC
>VDFB02199641.1:0-20396 GCA_007258455.2 Sequoia sempervirens
TTCCACAAGTGACAAAGTTCGCAAGGGACATCAATCAAATAATAAATATTAGAAGGGTAGATAGTGTGCTCACTGCTAATCCTGAGGAAATTACCAAAGAAACGGTAACGTAGTTTTGCAATTTTCTCAACAACATGGAAGGATTAGATTTGAATATACAAAATCAATTTCTACATGTTATCCCAAGGTTAGTGAGTGAATCACAAAATAGGACGTTGTTGGAAAATTTCACAGAAGAAGAGATCAAAGTTGTTGCATTCCAACTTCATCCCAATAAAGCTCCCAACCCAGATGGCTTCTCAACAAAATTCTTTTAAAAATGTTGGGTAATTGTGGGAAAGGATATAGTGGTAGTAATAGAAGAATCAAGACAAACTAGAAAGGTGAACTATGCGAAATAAATAACACCTTTAACTACCTAGTCCCCAAAAAAGAAAAGACAACATCATTGGATGAATTCTGACCAATTATATTATGCAATACTTTGTATAAAATAATGATAAAGGCTATAGAAAATTGACTGAAACTAATCCTACTGGATCTAATATCAGAAGAACAAACTAGTTTTGTTCCAGGAAAATCAATTTTGGAAGGAGTAATAATTACCCAAGAAGTAATCCACTCCATTTAGAAGAGGAAAAAATAGAGTATGTTAATCAAATTGGAGATCAGGAAAGCATATGACTAGGTTGATTAGAGATTTCTATGCAAGGTGTTAGAGGCTTTTGGTTTTGACATGCATTGGATAAATTGGATATATAACTACCTAGAAAGTCCTATATGCTTAGTCATTTTAAATGGGAAACCTGAAGGCTACTTCAAGGCATCAAGAGGTATTAGGCAAGGGGATCCCATATCTCCTTTCTTTTTTATAATAATGGCAGAAGTGTTAGGTAGAATAGTCACATTTGTAGTGGATAGGGGAGGTTAGAGGGCATCCAAATAACAAGCAACATTCTAACAATCACCCATAAATAATTTGCAGATGTCATGTTGCTCTTTGGTGCAATAAAAAGGAGTGAATCTCAAAATTTTAGAGAGATGTACTCAACTCCTCCATAGTGGCCTCAAGGCAAGAGATAAGTGAAGCAAAATCTAAAATTTTCATTTTCCACATGTCAAAACCTAGAAAGGAATAGGAGATCATTAGAGCACTAAACTTCAAAAAGGGCAACTCCCTAGTACTTATTTAGCTATGCCTCTAGAAAATAAGCAAAACGGTAATAGGGTTTAGGAGCCCTTGGAAAATAGAGTAACCACTTGGAATCTTGGCAAGGGAAATGACTGTCCTAGGCAGGTAGAATAATCATGTTGAAAGTTGTAATCTCAACAATCCCCATTTACTTGCTCTCTTACCTCTCATTGCTAGTGAGTATCTATCACAACCTAAACTAGAAAATGAGGGAATTTTTTAGCAAGGAGCTTTGGATTAGAACAAGATAAATTTAATGGTGTGGGATAAAGTTTGTAAAACAAAGGATGTAGGGGGACAAGGTTGAGAGATCTCCTTAAAAAAATAGAGAATTAGGTGCTAAACTAATTTGGAAGATGCACACAAATAACAAAGACAAATGGGAAAAAATACTATAAAATAAGTACCTAAACAACAATGATGATAAATGTATTATGATGTTTGATAATCTCCCTAAAGGCTCAAAAATTTGTAATTTCATGAGAGAGTGTCAACATTTAATCACAAATCATATCTCATGGGACATTCATGATGAGGAATTTGTATTATTTTGGGAAGATTCTTGGGGAGGATATCCCAATTTGGACAACATTTTGGAAATTGGGAACACGAAAACTACACTATCTCAGTCCCGGGGTGTTAAAGTTAGGGATTATGTGGAAGAAGGCATGGTGGATGGGGTACATGGTTGGCACTGGAAGGACCCAAGTGATCTAAATCTATCAAGAAATGAGATTGATCAACTACAAGATGCCCTCAAAGACAAAGTCATCACAATTAGGGGAGGCAAAGTCAAATAAATATGGATAGTCTTAAAGTCTAGACAATACAACACAAAATATGGGTATAAAATATTAGGGATGAATGAGGTGAAATCCACACTTCCATTGCACCTCTACTAGATCAACCAATGCCTCCCAAAGGCTAGAACTTTCATGTGGGTTGTAATGCAAAAGAAGGTATTGACTACATAACGACTTACTAAAATGGAATACTAGGGCCCCTCAAGATTTGTTCTCTGTAAAGAAAATAAGAAAAATGTATTTACCATTTATTTTTAGAATGTCCTTTCACACAAGCTTATTGGAGATGGTTGTGTGCCAAGCTAGGTTGGGTAAGTTCCTTGCTTAATGACATTCTAACTATGTTCAAGTCATGGCTAATATTGAAGAGAAATGCTATGTTTTCATCATTATGGTTAATAAGCCCATTAATGCTGCTATGGGAGGTATGGAAAGAGTGAAACAAAAAAATATTTCAAGATAATGAAATAAGTTTTCCAAATCTCACAAACAAGTTGGAAGTTGTTATTGTAGAGGTTGTAAATAGTAGAGATGAATCCCCAACAAGTGTCCTTCACTAATTGGGACTCCAAAATGAGATAGGCTTGGTTTGGGCTAAAATGTTCTACTTTTGGAGGTAGGGAAGGATTGACAAACAAGGGCTCTAGAGCTATTGCATCTTGGAAACCACCATAACAAAATAACTACAAATTAAATTTTGATGGTGCCTCAAGAGGCAATCCTGAAATTTTAGGTGTTGGTTACATCATCTATGACTGGAAGGCGAAAATGGTGGGAGAAATTTCAAAAATCATTGCCACTAGGTTCAAACAATTTGGTGGAGTTAAAAGCATTATTATTAGGTTTGCAGTTCTACAAAGAACTCAATTTACAAAGTATAGAAATTGAAGGCGACTCATCTTTTTTGATAAATGCACTCATATTAGACAAGATAGCCAATTGGAAGTAGCAAGATTATCTAAATTAGGTGATTGACTTATTAGGTAGCTTTAGCAGCTTCACAATCTATCACAATTTCAAAGAGGTAAATAGGGAAGTGAATAAGTTGGCAAATATAGGGGCCGATGGTGACAACAAAAAGGAGGCCTTTATCTAAGAGTTGATGCTAGATTGGTGCCAAACGGAAACTCACAAGGCAAGACAAACGAAAATATGACAATGAAATTAAGGAGTATGAGACATTAAATGCTACAAGGCGGTGAGAAACGGATCCATGTATACAAATTATTTATGGGATTTTAAACAGGCTAAGGAGGCGAATTAAGTAGTCTCAAGACAGTGGAATTTATGGACACTCCAATTCTATTGATGTGCTCTAAAAGGGAGATTTAGTTTTTGGGCATGATCTCAGTCAAACGGTTGCGATCGATGTTTATGGTGGAGGGTGGCTTGGAAATAGAAGCCATTAAGTCGATTCTTGGGAGAGAGTTTCTTGTGGCTCAGGAGTGATACAAAGTAAATATTGACATTGCAGTGCGTTTTGTTGCCACTCTGCTAGATCTATAGATACCAAAATACATGACACTGGCTTTATCTCATCTCCTTATCAAGGTACAATTTTTGGGAGGGGTCGAGGATGCAATTGTCTTGGCACATGTTTGGGGGAAGGAATACCTCTCCAATGGGATCAACACCTAGTTTTCACCCCTAAAGCAGAGATCAAGGGGTATCGGTTCCTTTTGGATATTTCGGGGACGACCTTAGAAAGACATGGAGTGCATGTAGAGCAGGGGGCAAGATTCCTTAAAAGATTCTTAAATCTGGAGCTGTATGAAGCGTGGGGATGGATGGAAGACTTTGCGACATTTTTCCAGCAAGTGGAAGATGGGTAGCACAAGGTAAGCTCAATCTGTTTGGTATCGGTTTTTTGGCATGCCCATGATTTTGACAAATACAGTAGGTTGATGGTGTTTTGTGTCTCTACAAGACATGGTCGGAGGGGTTCAAATATTGGCACAAACTAGGGTCGACGTTGAAGATGAGTCTTAAAGCCAACAAAATTTCAATGTAATTTTTTTTGGCACCCAGCCAGCAGATGTCAACATTAATATAGTGACCCTGTGTGGTCCTCTGAACTGGTTGGGATTAGAAGATTTGTAGGGTAGAGACGATTAGCTCTCTCTACAATTGGGTTTGTATGGGGCTCTCAAAGTAAAGGGTGGTTGTGGCTGTGTGTGTGATGCAAACTTTTGTTAGATCTCAATATATAAATCACTTTACAAATAAAAAAAAATTATGGTTGGAAATATATATTTTTAGGGATTTAACTAATTTAAAATTTTCTAAATTAGTTCAAACTATTTAGAATTTAAATTTTTCATGATGTGCTTGTTAAAATTTATTGTAAGTTGATTGATATATTTTTTCTTATAATTTGAAGGAATGTCTTGTCAAGATCAAATTTTGAAAACAAAGAGTAAAAAAATAACATTAGAAGAGGAATATGCCTAAAATTATATGAGACAATGATACGAAAAAATATGAGACACACAAAAGGGACTTGAAAGAAATCATTTAAATAAAATTGATAAAAGAAATAAATGTAAATGAAGGGTAGATATGATAGTTGAGGCTTTAAATCTAAAATGAGACAACACATGGATATCTTTGATAATATATTGTGCATGAACACCTCAAGGAGAAATATATATATTAAGAAGAAGATTGAAAGAGATACACATTTAAGATCAATTTAGTGAGAGATAGAAAGATAAAAGTAAAAATAGTTTTAATCCTTATGAAGTGGTTGAAAGGCATCTCAACCTAATGATAATGTTGAGTTAATTCAAAATTTAGAATTTTATAAAATATATGTAATATTTGTAGATATTATAGAAAAATTCAAGATATAATATAAAATATTTATTTGTAAGAGGGTTTATCATCCTATAAATATAATATAAAATATTGATGCTATAAATATAATATAAAATATTTTGTTTTAAGAGAAGAGATTTATCATCTAACCTAGATAACCAAGATGAATGTTAAGGAGCACAAAATGAAAGAGGACAAGCTACACTTAAGCACAACATAAATTATATTTTGACATGGAATATATATAAATTTGCTTCACTAAGCATGTGCTATATTTGTCAAGAAAGTTATCCTGCAATGAAGGTTTCTTAAGCACTTATGCATGCCCTCGTTGTAGTATATAGAAAAGTCAATATTTTTTTTTTAGCATTAAAAAACATGGATCTTGATCACAATTACCAAAATTTATAAAATTAACATAAGTTTACGAAATAGATAATCTATGTCAACTTAGTACTTCAAGTAGTAACACATGCAATTGGAGGCCAATGTTAATATAAAATACATACCATAAGTTTTCCATAGGAAACAAACATAAAAGATAAAAAAAATCATGCATTAAGTAAAATATTTACCAATTATTATTGTTTCAAGAAGGGATCAATATGAGAAAAAATATGATTTTGAAATCAATGGATAAATAGTATACAAAGCAATTAAAGAAAACACATAACATTATAAATTCTTAAGGATGTTCAAATTAATGAAAATATTCTTACTAAATTTAAATCTAATTTCTAGATGAAAACATCTTTGACTGGTAAAAAATTATCCATATGGACTTTGATTATGATGTAAATGAATATGTATTTGTGGGTCTAATGATAAAGATAGATGAATATAATATTATTGATCACATGACATCAATGGCCTCTAAAATACCAAATATATCAAGAGAGATGGAGCTAATCCACACATTGGTAAATAACCTAATGTGAAGCCTGGATTTCTTATTGATTGATAAAAATATAGATCATCTCTAATGAATGAAAATGTCATAACAAGGATATTTTGATATGGCTTTCCCAACATTATTTGGGATGGATGATGTGATTAGTTAGAATTGTGATTAAGTTGAGTCCATCTACATGAATTTATTAAATATTTATTGAATATAGGGATCACTATTTTTTATGACACCCATGATTGATATATTACATGATGACCATGATTACAAGACAAAGTCCACAAAAATCATCTGCTATGTTTATCAACAAAAGTTTTCAATATATGTGAATCATTATCAATTAGTTATTTAAGAGCATATGAATAACATCCTCCACTCACATCTAGTTGATCATTTGATTTGCTATGATACCATATTGATGGGTATAATGTATTATTGGGAAAAATATTGAGTTGAATTAATTGACCTCTTGCATTATGTTGGAATGTTGGTAATTTTCTTCACTTTGCATGTATCTAATATATGATATCCTAATTTGCATGCACTAATACTGTGCACACCACTAATTAATTCGCAAGTGCACAAATGGTGATTAAAAATATTAATTTATTATGTTCATATTTAGACATAAATTACATCCACTTCAATATTCCAAAAGAAGATTCTATAGAAGAAAATGAAAATAAACTTGATTATTGGTCTAGATATAAATGACAAAGTAGAGGTTCACCACATGTGCATGGATTCATATTGTTAAAATGAGCACCATGGAAAATTTTAATTAGATAAATGATTGTGTGAGGTATAAAGCTCATAAATGTTTTTATTCTATTATTCTATTATTATTTTTTGATAGGCAAGTACTACTAGAGGATGCAACTCCCATTTATATTATATTCTATTATTTATGTATTGAATCCATAGGGAGACCCACATTAATTGAACCACATATACGATATTAATCCAAAGGTCCACACTTTTTTAATATTCCATATAGTTAAGTTTTCTCTATTTAACTAATAAACTATGTTATATTTTGAATGATAGATCCTCCAAAAATTCACACAATACCTATTTCTTTAAAATACACAACATAGTAAAATGGATTTGTAATGTGACTTTGAAAAGTTACACAATTATATTGAATATAATACAATGTGTAGGAATGTGCTTTCCTCCAGAAAAAAATAGAGGATGGTTTGTAGATAAGGTGTTGATACATTCAAATATTTATACCAAAAAGTGAATACATGAACTATAATCTAGGTTAGTTTTTCTTACAAGAAAAATATATTATGGTCATTGTATTTAAAAGACCAGTGTTATTTAAATACCCAAACATAGGAGATAAAAGGTATGTGCCTACTAGAGGCGATGATTGAACAAATACATAGTCATTACATAGTAAAATTATGGATCAGCTAGGTGGCAACAGGTTCTTTCAAGACATACTATAATTAAGTATGTTGTAAAGTATAAAGTTTAGAAGAGTTTAGAAAAACATCATCAAATATGTGGCTTAAAACATTGAAAACCCTAATGAATTAGCATCAAGATAAGAGACTTCATATCAAAATCATCATCAAAAGAGACATTGGAGCATAAAAAATATTTCAAATGTTATTAGAGTTACTATCAAAAGAAAGCAATAGATTATTTGTCACATTGAAGTTTCATGAGAGGTGTATAAGATAGCAACAAAAAATGATAAACATGACGATGAAAGCCATGTAAAATATTTCATTAAAGGATATTTGGATGGATAATTTTAGGCAATGGAAAATATTTCACTTAAAGATGCAACTAAGTCTTGGATATGTAATTTGAAGTGAATAAGAGATCTAACAAATATGAGGTAACAATTCTAATAGTTATTGTTAGAGTATTTCTAATATTACTTGACATACTTACGTGTTAATTAGAAAATTGTTTCCTTTTTTGGTCAAATTTATTACTTTACAAGTCATTTCATAATATACAAAGATATATTAGACTTGATGGCACTTTAATTACATCAAATTGTGAGCCACTTAATTATATTCCATGGTTTTTGGAACAAAGGATTATTTCAAATGATAGTAAAAATCATAATGATTCTAAAGATGAAAATATTTTAGCTATCAAATGAAATGCAATGCAATGAGAGCATATAATAATCTCAATACTACATCATTGATAAATAATGGAGGTGACAAAAATAGATATATTGGATAGAAGAGATACTGATAAACAAACTTTATGACCTGAGTAATAAGTATCATGTATACAATAAAACAAATAAAATTAGAACATTCATCAACACCATGAAAGACAATGAGTTACTAATTCTTGATGACACAATATCAAATATACTACATGGAACCTTAGGTGCAAAGAAAAAATAAGCACTTGATATTATCAAGATCAAAATATTAGGATATTATACATGAGAATCAAGGAACAAAAGGAACATGAGAATCATATCTAATTGGTAACATTCATCAATCTCTTCAAGATTCATCAACACCACAATATTACCCCTATTTTTTCTTGCACCAATTGAAGTTTCAACTTTAAGTATTGATGCAACAATAATTCATTTAACACCAAGAATTCCACTTTTAGATTTTGTTGAATTAGAAGGAATAATACTCGCAAGTTTCCAAGAAGATACCCAACATATAAAATACACATTGATTAATGAAACAAGCTTCATTGGATTTTCTTCTTACAAAATATCTAGATTCATGACTTTGCCAAGTTTTTTCTACAAGAACAAACTTGAGTTTTGGAGGAAGATCAATCATTTTGGTAGCACATTTAGGTGTTTCCTATTAGCAATAAGTCACCATATGATAGTAACAAATATGTAAGCTTACTATAGGAAGAATTTAAAATAGTTATTACTTTGGATAAGGAATTTAGAAAGGAAGGTGAAAGTGAGAACAAACCAAAATTTTGTAAACGAATCACAAATATTAGAGATGCACATTTAAGAATTGATGATTGAGAATTATTGACAAGAAGAACTGATATCAAGTATTAGATTCAATGGTTAAGGAAGACTTGATACTAATATTAATCTATTTGCAATAATGATAATGTATATAGTCATATCAAAATTAAACTATGTTCATTGAAAAGATTGGTAGCTTATGCCATTGCAACTAAAGAAGGGAGTACCAATCCATCAAGAGGTCGAAGGATGAAATTGATGTTAACTTATTAATTGCTAAGGATGCACAGATCATGCTAAGCTCTAATTCATGGATATAATTAGGTCTTACAAATGAAGCTTTAAGTTATATATGAAATATAAATTACAAAGTTGGAAGTACCCTACAAGTACCAAAATATGTTTTGGTAGAATTTGACAATTTTTATATTAGAAATAGTTCACAAAAGAATTACACATCATAAATTGATCATCATAATCAACTAGCAAGATCCACTGTATACACCACAACTATCAACAAGAGCAAAAAAACTATGCTACGGAGAAGTCTTATCAGCCATTACAAAACATTAAGATTGAGAGAGTTTTGAGTAACTTAAACTAAAACTATAAACTGAGTCATATTGCATCCCATGACCCTATAACATTGTTGCTCACTTCAACATTATCTATATCATATCTCCCCAAGGGGGATCAATATCAGGAACAACAGATGCGTCCCATTGAGGATCATCTGTGAGTTTATGTGCTTTATTCTTTTCTTTTATGTCTTCTTTGGAGATGTTCTCATCTTTCATGAACTGTTCAACAACTTTTAGTTCTTCTTGATCAAGCATATCTTTGTATGCATTAAAAAAGTGAGCAAACTTGATATTTGATTTATAAATCATCAGCATTCCTTCTCTGACTAGGATCATGAATCAAATTTTAGGAATCTCCAGCACTATAGAAACCTGTAGCATAAAATGAAGGAATGTGAGTTTAAGATTAAACTCAGTAAGGATTCTCTTTGAAGCTTGAAATACATCCTCGTTTCACTTGGACCATAAAAGCCAAATAATTTCACAAGAGAGAACAAACCAAAAAGTGTTAAGATAATCATCAAAAGAGTCAATAAATCAGCTAAGATTTCAAACCAAGATAGACCAGGCTGAGAGTTCCAAGTAACAGGGAATCCCAAAAACAAGGACCAAACCAATGAAGCAAAATGACACTCAAAGAAGAGATGATAAATAGTCTATGAGGCAAAGCACACATAACATACAATAGGGGAGAGACCAACAACAGACAACACATCCCTGACAACAACTTTTTTTAGCAGAACTTGCCACAATAAACATCTCTTCTTAGGTTCACTAGGGCTACACCAAAAATGGTTAAAAATAAAGCACCATTTGACTCTAACCAATGACAGTCCTAGGACTCATTTATCCATTGTATAATCTTAGATTCACCTTTAAGCATCAGATAAATCTATTTAGCAGTAATATCATGAAAATAATTGTCATTATTCCATTTTGACTGATCCAAAAACTGTCCAGAAGATACAATTCTGCTAGGAAAGAAAGGCCCCACTGCTTGACAAATAAAAGTGTGTGTCTTCTTATGGGAGAGAGGAATATTATACTTGGATAAAAGTTCATCCCAAGAACCAAGGCAGTTACATACCAGAAGATCGCCAATAGAGGATATACCCAAGGAGTTCCAAATCTTAGTCAAGCAACATTGAGTTAGAGCAAGAGGATTTTGATTTAACATGACCCCCCACCACAAAGATCTGTCCACAACTGAATAGGTTGGAGAGTGACCAATAGCCTGTCTATCACAAAGAAGTCCTCTCACCTAAGTCCAAGCTTTCCACAAAGAAGAGAAGATAGCAAACCCAAAAGTTTTAACTTCAAATTCCCCCAAAAATATATCACTGAATCCCAGAGAATTCCAATTTCTACCTTTTTTGGGCTTGGATAAACTAATATTGTTTCTAATCAACACTTTCCAAGGCTCACTCCCTTGGATGGACTTAAAAATCCATTTGGAAGCTAGAGAAATTCCATGTGTCTTAAGGTCATGGAGACCCAGGCCCCCAAGCTCCTTCAGAGTACAACACCAATCCCATGAAACATTATGCCTTTTTTTGTTACCCTGTCCATCTAACCAGAGGAAGTCTCTCAAGATCCTTTCCAACTTGTTAACCTAGTAATTAGAGAACAACCATGTAGAGGACTAGTAGATGGCATGATACGAAAATACTTTTTGAACAACCTGCACTCTCCCAGCCATAGAAAGGAGTTTTCCATTTGAGATGCTTTCTTTCTACCTTAGCAAAGATCCACTCCCACATATCCTTCAGAGAAGGACTGATAGAAAACAAGATTCCTAAGTATTTCACCACCTTGGAGGGCCCATCCCAACCCCAACCTTTATTTGCAAGCCATGTTGGGGGTAATTCTGACCAACCAATAACTGTTGATTTCTGAGGGGCCACCTTGGCACCCAAGGCCAATTTTTTTTTTCCAACCTTTCTAGAATATTATAAAATTGTTCTCACTGATTTCAAGGAAGAGGGCAGTATCATCTAAAAATTGAGAATTGAGCAATATATTATCATAAGGTAACTTGATACCTTTGACTGATGGACCCAACTCAACACCTCTAAGAATATAATATCAAGCATCAACAACAATAACAAATAAAGCCGTTGCAATGGGGCATCCTTGCCTTATTGATCTCTATAGCTGAATGAGATCAGAAAAGCATCCATTAACATCAATTACGGTAGATGACTCATTAAATAAAATCTCAATCCATTTACAAAAGTACGAGGGAAAACCAAAAGCTTTCATCATACCAATCACAAATGGCCACTCTATTCTGTCATAAGCTTTTTCAAAATCTAACAATATCATGGCTACATTTTGTCCATCTTCTTTGGCCCAATGCATTGCTTCCCAGCTGGTTATCAGATTCTCAAGGATATACCTTCCTTTGATAAAGCTAGTTTGAGTAACAAATATAATCTTCCATAACACCCCTGAGATTCTTCTAGCAAGAGTCTTAGCTACGATCTTATAAGATAGATTCAACAATGTTATTGGTCTCCAATTCTTTACCATTGTTTTGTCCCCCACTTTAGGGAGTAGTTTGATCACCCCTTTGTTAATGTTGTGACCTTAGGGATCCTCTGTGGAAGGCCTCATTGTACAACTCCAATAACTCCTGACCAATCCATGCAATGTTTTCTTTGTAGAACTCTACATGCAGCCCATCAATGCCCGAGGATTTGGCATTAGCCAAAGATCTAATTGTGTCTTCAATTTCATTGATAGATATATCTTTAGATAGGATCACAACATCTTCCTCGGATTTTTTTTTGGGGATCAACTTCATGCATTGCTCCATTTTAACCATATTTTCCTGCTTATGTTCCGATGTAAAGAGAGTTTTATAAAAATCAAATAAGGCTTTACCAATTTCCTCAGGGTTATTTGTGATGCCACCATCCAAAGTGATCTCCTCAATCCTTTCTCTTTTTTGCTTCTACCTGATAATATTGAAGAAATAATTAGATCCTCTATCTCCTTCTTTCAACCAATTTAACCTAGCTCTGATGCTATTCCCTTTGAATCTTATGTGTTTGATCTTACTCATTTCCATCTTTGTCTTAACCAAATCTCCTTCCAAATATTCATCATTCCCTTTTTGTTGAAGAGAAACTTCAACCTTGTTAAGTCTAGTTTGTAACACTTCCTCCAATTTATATCTATCTTTAGCAATTTTTTCCCCAACAAATTGAAACAACTTTCTCCACAGACTAACAAGAACATCCCACCTCTCAATCACAGAAAACTCCTGATGAAAAAACTTAGAGATACAAGTAGCCATTTTGATGGCCCCAAGGGTGTCGCCATCCTTAAGAAGGGAGTATTAAGTTTAAACACATTATTTTTCTTGGGTTTGTCAATGATTTGACACCTATCATCAACATTAATGACAAAGAAATGGGAGAGTGATCAACATAATGACCGGGATAACAGTGACAGGATTATTAGCCTTATCACAGACAAAGGAGAAGGAAGAAGCATCCACATAGATTCTATCAAGCCTGTAGTATATCATTTTATTAGAGGCTTGATTGTTACACCAAGTAAACCATATCCCTTTAGACTCTTCCTTCTTTCTCTCTAGGGGATCAATTAGATTGAGCCTTCTTTTACACTTTGCCCAAAAATACTGCTCATTTCCTTTCCATTCATGCCTCATACCACCCAATTTATCCTCTCTATATTCAATCATATTAAAGTCACCAATCAGGATCTAGTGCACTTTAGGGAGGGATGTGGAAATCCAATCCCATAAGGCAGCCCTATCTCTATAGTCATTGGGGGCATAGACGTTACATATGCCCACATCAATCTCATGATCTTTTACAATGACCCAACATACCCTATTACACGGGGAGACTCCATTGTTAATAATCTTATCATCCCATCTTGGACCTACCAAAATGGCAGCCCCTCCTTTGCCACATTCATGTTTAGTATAGAAGCTTTTGGCTTGGTTCCAGATAAATTTTAGAACAATGGAAGCATGGAAGCCTACTAATTTCACCTCTTGGAGGTAGATGATAGCTTTCTCACTCAATTTATTGCACCAATCCCTGACAAAAAATTTCCTATCTTTCATTTCAAGCCCTCTAACATTCCAACTAGCAATATTCAATTTCATTTGGAAGGATGGGTGAATTTTTTTTGATTCTTATATAATCTATTAAAACATTCTGGCATCTCCCCACTTTTTTTGGGAGTAGGTTTATCAGAATTGGATTGAGAAAGAGATTGCCTATCAGATGTTTTCCTCTTTTTATTTTTGGTGACCTCCACAAAAGGTGGGGAGTCATCTTTTTTTTGGGAATCCGCCATATCAACTTCATGTACAACAAGTTCTTTTCCAACACTTTCATCTATGTCTGGGGTATTCACAGTGGGGATGTTCTTGTTTTGGACCATTAATTTATTATTTTTAAATTGTTCTACGTGCTCATTAATGGTAGCTAATGCTAATTGTTGAGCATTTTTCCATCCTTGACCATCTCTTCCACTGGGGGTCACCTTATGTGAGTCGTCTTGGTTCATGTCTTGATCCACTATGGGTATAACCTCAAAATCATCCTCAAATAGAGGATTTGTTAAAGAAACTTTATAGTTGTTGATAGTTGCCTCTTCCCCACAAGAACCAGACACCTTTTCACCATTTGTATCTTGCGGGCCCTCTTCTTCTATTTTATGTATATCAGGTATATCCATGTTTGTATTATTTTGTTTATGGGATGAATCCCTGGTAGGTTCATTATTTTGAATAACATTAAAGGATTTAGTATCATTTTTTTTCTTCAACAAAGGGCATTCTCTTTTGTTATGACCATTCCTCTTATAGTGAAAGAAGACATTCAAATTACCCAAAACATCAATGTCCCAGCAAAGAAGTTCTTCAAAATTTAGAGAAATTTTCCCCATAATATCAACCTATGGGTCGAGTGCAATTAGAACCCTAGTGTTCAAATGGGGGAGGGTGACCCTCGTTTCTTCAATCTAAAGAACGCTCCCTAGTGGCTTCAAAAGCTGAGGCAGAAAATACCATAACTCTGCAGACACATTTTTAATTTCAAGTCAATTGGGAGTGGACCTAGCAACAACTTTCTCCATGTCCCCTTTGGGCGACCATGGGAAGGACCGAAATAATGACTGACCCACATTCCAAAAACCTTTCTTCAAGACCCTTTCTTGCATGCTACGAGTTTTGAAAACCACAATAAAAATACCTTTATGCATCATTCTATAGAAATTTACATAAATGCCAAATTTCTTGCCCCAGACATTGTTAACCAATCATCAAAAAATTTCCTTGAAGGAAAAGTGTTAGGTTCCATTCAAGAAAAGAACACTGCAACATTCTTAAGCCTATTTTTCTCACTTTTGATGGAATTTAACATTTCATCAATCAGAGTAAGAGAAAGCACTTTCACAGTCAAAGGAGAACCCTTACCATTTTCTTCCCTTCCTGGGACTCCATCGACGACGTTGCTTCCATTTTGTATTCCATTTTTTTCGGCGCCCAGTAGTCTTCCTAATTCCACTCCACCGAGTTCCACGACTCCTCCATTGAGCACCGCAGATGGAGGACACTCGATTTTCCCTTCTTCTGTAGAGAGCACATATTTATAAGATGGTTTTGGCTTTCCCAAATTACCAGAATTATCACAACCTTTAGAAGAGTTATGTTACGTATTTGATGCCCCATTGCCCCCAACACCAGTAATATCCTCCATTCAATAGATGGAGTAAATGAGACCCGGGACTCGAAAGGATATAATCCCCCAAGTTGGGGGGGGTAATGAAGGGCACCAAATAAACACACACAAACAAACAATAAAAACCAGAGAAACAAAAGAATAAAAAACAAGCACAAATCCCCAGACACTGCAAGCAAGGACACAAATCACAACACAAAGCACCAAGGGAAAAAAGGATGCCACAGTATCAGTTGAAGGTGTACACAATGAGAGGGTGTCGTAACACCTTCTCTAGAATTTGACAATTACTTTAGAATACTATTCAAAGATACATGTCCAAATATGAGTTCAATTACACCAATACAAATGGGACATGAATGCCAACCACCTTTACAATTATCTTGAGCACTAACAACACTCAAATCACAATGATTGACTCTTCCCAAAGCAACAATTAATACGAGACAAAAACAAAGGGCAAGGCTAACAATTTTGGCTATATATCACGTGTTAAATTATTAGATGGAATAAGAATTTTTCTACCATTTTTATATGACTACTATGAATAATTAAAAACAAGAAAACAATTATTAAAAAGGAAAGCTAAGGAAAAAAGACTTAATTCTTTGCAACAACAATTTTATATATTTGATGTACATATTCACCTATAATTCTTCTATCAAACACTTATTACATTTTAATGTGACATACATTTTAGTTTTGGATAAAAATATGAAACATATCATGACCGTCTTTTACTATTTTGTGTATTACACATTAAAATTAATATAAAATGCTTCAATAATGTTCAATAAATATTAGTTTAATTTTTATATTATATCAACCTTTAGATACCTGACAATCATAAATATTAGATTATTTTTTATATTGGTGAACAATTGTCATACGTAATTGCCATGTATAAAGGATTTTTAATATTGATTAAGAGATTGAATAAAAGAGTGGAAATAGGAAGTTTGATTCTTTACAAATTTACTTATAAATAATGTTAAAGAATTATGGAAAATAGATAATAAACATTATAAATAGAGAGATTCTCATACTTAATAATTTTCTATTATAAAATTAAAATTGATTTAAATATCATAAAAATCTAAGAATAATATAATAAAATAAATACAATATAAATAATTCAAATTCAATAAATTTTGTACATAAATTTATATAAACGTTCTGATGCCAAGCAGATATTTTTTTACATTCTAAACTATATAAGGAAAAAAAATTCAGACTGTACAACGTAATTGAATTTTTTTGCATATATAGTATCTGCATAACAGTTACTGACAACGTCTATCAGACCAAGAATTCAAATCCTTGCGATGAGCTGGCTAGGAGCGGTGCCGTTTGGTATATTTCAACACGTGATTGCTTTTTTTAAATCATTTTTGAATTTGCACTGGGTATACATCTCTGGGAAGAAGAGCCCTGGTCCAAGTGCAATATTTTCGTCTTCTGATTTCTCCAGGGTTTAGCCATGGAGTTTAGCGCAGGGCACACAACCTGAAGTGCCGCGAGGTGAACTTGCAGTGCTGTAATCGTTTGGTAAGTGGTCAATTTTTGCCCCGCTTTATTTAAGGAATGCACTTTCTCTTTCTAAAATCTTAGTAACTGATGAGTTTTGTGAACGGTCTTTTTACTGAATTTTTAATGGAGGTTTGTACACTTATTTGATTCACAAAGCTATCTTTATTTCTGGGGAAGTTTTGGATGCGTAATGTATTCGTTAAATTTACAAATCGTATGCTACTCTCGTGCATATCCATTAAAATTCACAGAGGTATTATAAATGTTTTCGCTAAGTTTTTATGTATTAATCTCAAAGAACCAAACCCTAGTTGTACAGATAGCAGGGCATTTAAATCGGAATAGATTAGCCTTCTAGGGTTAATTTTCTTCTCTACTGAAAGCATATTCATGTAATTGCCGGAGAAATGTTGCTTTGCTTATCCCTTGAAAGGATTTAAAATATAAATTTTTCTCTAGTAAATGTATTTACTTTTAATTTCTGATAGATTCGTGCATTACTGCACGGTGCTGCCTAGCAGCCTCTAAAGGACATAACCTTAAATCTTCTTGTATAACATTGTCCTCAGCCGGGTTACCTCCATAAAAAACAGGAAAAATAGAACAAACTACAGCAAATGAATATAGATTTTGCGTGAACTGTAGATTTTTTTAGGAATTGTTTGTTAGAACTAACAAATAGGTAGTCTTTAACAGTATTAACTATTAAGTATGCATTTAAATGGTGTCATTCTGTGGTCTCTTGAACAATTTAAGGTACATTTTCTAATTAAAAAGATATTTCCACATTTTTGTGGCTCTCTGTTATTTAAATGATAATTTTTTTGGTATTCTGATACAGAGTAGTTTCCAAAATAAATCCAGAGCCAGAGCTATTCTTCTCTATCCTGAATGTTATTATGTGCTACTTTTCGCATTCTTAATATCCAGGGTATTAGTTAGCTCAGATTAGCCCCGGGATCCAGGTCTGGTTCATACCCTACTTGGGTATGCAGTGCTGGGTGCACACAGGGCTCTGCAGAGCCCAACCGGGTTTGTCTTGGTGGGCTGGAGTGCCCGGGACAAATCTTGTGCGATCTGCTATGCCTAGGGTAAACCTGCGGTAAACTGGGCCATGCTTTATTATTCTTCTTTTTTTCCCTATTCTAACAAACAGCACTGTTATATTTGTGAAGCTGAGAAAAATATGGTATGCAGACCATTCACTGGCTTCTCCTCCTCCTTCTCCCTCCAATGATGGCTGACGAATATGTGTGTAAAAATTGGTTGTAGTGTTATTATAGTTGATGTTGATGCTGTTTTCACTTTAATCTTTTCTTAAAAAAGTTTTGGAGATTTGTAAAATTGTTGGGGGTTATAATTTTAATCTTTTCTTTAAACGCACTTAATGTTAATTATTCACAATGTGTTAGATTTAACTATTTATTTAGCCTTGAAGTTTTAATTTACATTTATTAACATTTTTCAAGTAACACATATTTAACCTTCGAAAATTGCATGTAATATGTTTTCTGTTTTTGAGGTTACAGTCTAAGTCACCAGGTTCGAATTCGAATTCGAGTTCGGCAACATTGAAATTCGGATGAAGTTTGACAAGAAAAAAATTCAAAAAGTATAAAATTCGGATTAAATTCGTCTTATGTAAATTTGAATTTTTAAAAATATAATTATATAAACTATAAATCCATAAAAATAAAATAACAAATTTAACATAATATAATAATGTTTAGAATATTAATTTAAATATCATTAATATATAAAACATTAATATATTATGATTAAAAATCTAATTTAAATATTTTAAATATTAAATTTTAATATATTGAATAAAAAACAAATTGACATTGTTTAAAAAATAAAATATAAAGACACTAAATTTTATTTCAAAAAAGAAAAAATTAAAAATAAACAAAATTTAAAAAATTAAAATCTGAATATTAAAAGCCAGAACTGCCCGCTAGGTCTAAAATCAAAGTCAATCAATTATCGGGGTTAGAAAACAAAAATCCCTATCCGTCTTTTGGATGGTGTCGTGATTTCTTGGTCGTCGTCGCTACCATTACTATTGCCACCATCGCTATTCGTCGTCGCTACTTGCTACCACCGCTATCCGTCTATCGCAAGTCTCTGAGTTGCGCAGTCCAGGACAAAAATATCGATCAATCCATCGCCAGGTTCGTGGGTCGGAATGAGAAGAGTCCGTAAGAGGTGCCAGGAGAGGGTAAAGAGTGTTCAAAATATTAGGGCGAATATTAATGCGAACGAAAACGAATTTTTAGGATTTCTTTGAAGTTCACCGAATTTCGAATTTCATAGATGAAATTCGGCGAACACAGTGACATAGCTTACAGTTACATTTTTGGTGTTATTTGAAGTTAAATATGTACTTACGGTCTTATATAATCTATATGGCAATTCATTCTATTAGTATATCATATGCATGTCATTTGGTATCTTGAAGTCTATTATTATTTTATGATGTAATATGTATATATTTATGATTTTATTTGTTTTTTCATATCTAACGTGAATCTCATCGCTTGCTTCCCCTCAAAAATTAAAATAAAATTCCCATACTTGCATACCCAGACCTCTATACCTGAATTCTTGACTTAGCTCAATAGAATTACAGCGACAACATACTCCCTTCTATTTAAAATTCTACACTTTTATAATGATTTTTTTTAGATTAAAATATTGCCAAGTTATTAAATATATTCTAAGCATTTATTTACTTAGTATTTGAATAAATAGGGAAATTAGTTTTTACATTAAACTTTAGATAATTTCTAAATATTTTTGGCTAAAGTGTTGTCAAAATCTTGATAGATTTTATTTTCTGCAGCATCTTTAAATGAACAACGTGCATTGTAGACTAGATTTATAAAAATAATTGATTTATCTATTTGAGATTGTGTATTAAATCTAGAAATTTCTACAAACTATATTTAGAAATATATATAGATGGTTTACTTCAGTCTTTTTGTAAGTTAAACATTGAGTTCAATGCTCCTTTTGGTTGGACTTTGTTGCTGTCCTTGTCTGGTTATTATGTTTTAAGGCCTATTTTAATCAAGGTTTTTCTTGCTAGGTCAATGTGTGAAAGGAGATGTGAAGAATGTTTTAGTGAATCATTAAGAACAGGTAATATATTTTGCTGGTTAGAGTTCAACATAAAAATCTAATCTCATTTATTAAAATTATCCTCATTGAAGGAGGATAATTTTATGGATGGTTTTGATGTTATGGTTTATCTTTATACTATTATTTATATTTTGAATTTTTTCTTTACTTCTTTAAGTTACTATGTGCCTTAATCTTAGTTTTATAATGTATTTAATACTTGCTTATAATTTATTGTTATTGAAACAATTTATAAGCTAGTTGTATTTATTTGTAAGCTGCAAAGCTCATTCTTGTAGTTTTGGAGAGAGATGAGGACATGAATTTTAATTTTCTTACTTATGTAGATGTACATTTTTCTATAATCCATAGCCAAACATATAGGTTTGGTGGTTTGATGTATTTTCTTGTTTGTATCTTTCATAGTTTTACTCTTAATGTTACTAATATTTGATCAAGTTTGAGGGGTTGTGGAGCTTCTTTTTGTTATTGTAGCTCATTGCTTTTCTCCTCGATTCACAACTTTAAATTCATTCCATACTATTTGTAGATATTTTTCATAAAGCTATAGATCTTATATCAAAGGTACCTACCATAAATGTTTATATCTTTTTTGTATTTGTATGCTTGAGTATTTTTTATATTATTTTATATTTGTGTGTTTGATTTGCATCTTATACCAATAAACTCAAATACATAACAATGTGAGTGAGTGGATAGTGATTTTGGCAAATGAGATCAACACTAGGATTACTTCTTTTCCAAAACCACCTTCATAGAGG
>VDFB02199643.1:0-44862 GCA_007258455.2 Sequoia sempervirens
GATCTTAATAAAGCATGTCCTAAGGATGACTTTCCTCTTTCAAACATTGATACTATAGTTGATCTGACAGCTGACCATTCCATGTATTCACTAATGGATGGTTTTTTTGGTTATAACCAAATCAAGATTGCACCTGAAGACCAGGACAAAACTGAATTCACATGTCCATGGGGGACTTATTGTTGGAACGTCATGCCTTTCAGTCTAAAGAATGTTGGGGCTAGATATCAATGGGCTATGACTACAATTTTTCATGACATGATGCACACATTCATGGAAGATTATGTAGATGATATATTAGGAAAGTCATACAGAAGAGAAGGACATCTTGAAGTATTATCCAAAATATTTGCAAGGTTAGAAAAGTTCAAAGTTCACCTCAACCCTAAGAAATTTGTTTTCGGAGTCACATCTAGAAAACTCTTGGGATACATAGTGTCAAAAAAAGGAACTGAAGTAGATCCTATCAAGGTACAAGCAATCATGGAAATGCCTCCACCAAGGAATATCAATCAGTTGAGGTTATTACAGGGACGGATTCAATCTATACGAAGGTTCATCTCACAACTAGCAGATAAAATTACACCTTTCACACATCTATTGCATAAAAATATTCCTTTCAAATGGGATGACAAGTGTGAAATGGCCTTTCAACAAATCAAGCAGTGCCTAATGAACCCACCAGTTCTAGTATCACCAAATCTGAACAAACCTTTAATCTTATATATTGCTGCAATAGAGACATCTTTGGGGGAATTATTAGCATAGGAGGACTCTAGAGGAAAGGAACGTGCAATTTATTGCATCATCCGAACGTTAACAGGTCATGAACTCAAGTACACTTTCATCGAGAAATCTTGTCTAGCAGTAGTCTTTGCCTTACAAAAGTTTCAACACTACATGTTAACTCATACAATCAATCTTATTGAAAAGATTGATCCACTCAAGTATCTGCTAAGCAAGGCTACATTGATAGGAAGGTTAGAAAAATGGGTTATGATCCTAAGCGAATTTGACATCCATTATATTGATCACAAAGAAATCAAAGGATAAGTTATCGTTGATCAATTGGTTGAAGCACCACTACAAGTAGAAGATCTCATGCACATTGAATTTCTAGATGTTGATGTCTTCACTACAAAATCAAAACAACCATGGTCTTTATACTTTGATGGTTCTTTCACTCAACATGGATCAGGGCTAGGCATACTCTTTGTCACCCCTCAGGGAAATACTATTCCTCAATCATATAGGCTCATGTTTCCATGCACCAACAACATAGCCAAATATGAAGCTTTAATCACCAAAATCAAGATAGTGTTAGAATGGAGGATCATGGAACTACAAGTCTATGGTGGCTCATAGTTAGTCATTAATCAGATCAATGATGATTATCAAACCAAAGATCACAAATTGTTGCCATATAAGAAGATGGTTGACGATTTCAAGAAGTACTTCATAGATATCAAGTTCATATAGATTCCAAGACTTGATAACAAGGTAGCTGACGCCATGGCCACAATTGCATCATTATTACAACTCCTAGAAAATTAGACTTGCTATGAATTTCTGGTGGAACAATCATTTACACTTTCCTATGACACACTCGAAAGCCCAATCATTTGCCACTTAGTAGGATTCGATTCACCTTGGTATGGAAAAATTTATGCCTACCTAAAAGACAACATCTTACCACCTGATTTATCCCATAAACAAAAGTGCAACTTTATCTGCCAATCCTCTCACTATACTCTTTTTGGTAAAACCCTCTAGTGTCACAGTCTTGATGGTACTTTACTTCGATGTCTTGAATGGGACGAATCTGACAAGGATTTACAAGAAGTTCATGGTGGAATTTGCGGTACTCATTCAAGTGGACTGACCTTATCTAAGAAATTGATTAGAATGGGATATTACTAGCCCACAATGGAAAGAGAATCGTTCAAATTTGTGAAAAAGTGCTCAAAATGTCAAATTCATCAGAATCTCATTCATGCTCCTACATAAGAACTACAACCGTTCACACTGACCTGGCCATTTTCTCAATGGGAGTTAGATCTAGTTGGTAAGATTCATCCTTCATCATCGAACAGACACAAGTTTATCATCACATCGATAGAGAACTTTACCAAATGGATTGAGGCAATACCTCTTACTAAGGTTACCGACAAATAAATCTCCTCATTCATACTCAACTATATTATTTGTCGGTATGGCATTCCCAACTCCATTATCACAGATAATGGATGACTGTTCAAGAACCAAGATATTGATGAGCTTTGTGAGAGATTCCATATTCAGCACAAATATTCAACATGATACTATCTACAAGGGAATGGCCAAGTAGAGGCCTCAAATAAGACTATATTGAAAATTTTGAAGAAGATTGTGAATGATGCAGGGAAAGATTGGCATGTTCAACTCAATCCCACATTATGGGCCTACAAAACTAGCATCAGAACACCAATAGGAGCAACACCATATGATCTTGTCTATGGAGTAGAAGCCATATTACCTCTAGAGGTTGAGATTACATTACTCAGGGTATCATTAAAGGGTCTCACAATAGATGGTGAATACAAAGTTTCCCAACTACAAGAATTGGAACTCCTCGATGAGAAGAGATAATGAGAAGTTGATCATTTCAAAGCATATCAATAGATGATATCTCACAGCTATAATCATAGAGTCAAGCCACGTACCTTTCAAATTGGAGATCTTATTTTAAAAGAGAACCCATAAAATCAACAAGAAAAAGAGAAAAAAGGAAAGTTTGAACCAAATTGGCTAGGTTCGTACATGGTCATAGCAGTATACGGTTTGAGAGCATACAAATTGTCAATGTCAGAAGGGGACCTGTTTGATGAACCCATCAAGAATATGCACTTGAAAAAGTATTATGTTTGAATCAACTATCATCATAAAAAGTCTTGAAAAAATAAATAGCATAAAAATTCCTGAATATATATATATATCAAAAAGAAATTAGAAAACTATAATAAACACAAATAGTGAAAATTGGTAAATAGATGCTATTTTTAGCTCTCCATCTACTAGCTCATGTTCTGCACTTAGCTTCTCAACCTTCACTTCATGTGTCATTCTAGGGCCATAACAACATCATAATGCCATCATTTTCCTAGAGCGATAATTTCTTACCATGGCTTGATCATTGTACATATTCATTTTAGCAAGTTGTGTCAATACTGGGGGAAAATGTTGACATCTTGGGGATAATCAACTTTTAGAGTTTACTAAAACAGCTAGACAATGACATAAAAATCCAATTATACAAACAAACAATCAAATCACATGAATAGCTACCCAATCATTGATCCATATCACAAGTTTTCAGCAAATCTCATATCATGACTCATATCTGGATGATCTAAAATCTGAATAATGTTTGGAATAGTAGTATTATATTTTGAACAATGGTTGTTTGATTTTTGCTATCATTCCTCTAGAGCACACTCAATGATGTATTGAACTAGAGTGGCAAGGAAAGAGAATGATTTTTCTTTGTCTATTGTCTTGAGATTGACTATCAATCTAGTGCAAATATGTTATGAGACATGATTTTCAAAGCCTATCATTAATGAGAGTTCCAAATTTGCATCAAAAAGTGGTTAATCTTTGACTCTTTATGCAAGAAATGCTTAGGTCATCTCGGTTCAATTATACCTTGATGCTTGTGTTCCCTTGCTATATCAAAAATCATGAAAGTTATACTCAGGTTATCATTGGTGCTAATTTCCCCTTTGATGCTTTACATACTTCCAACATTTTATAAACACCCTATGATGACTCAAGAATGCTAACAAAGGGCTCACCAAATAGTTGGTTTTGTTTCATTGCATTTCATTTAGATCACTATACATATCTGCATACTGGATTTGCATCAGAGTTTTGAAAGGATGAACAAAAACATCATTGGTTGTCATGTCTCTTTGAACTATTTGTTGAGGCCATTCAGAAATTTGTTTCATTATCATCTTTTATCTTCCTCATCATTTCCTTAATCATTATCATTTCATCTAGGTACTCTACATATAATATAGTTTATCCTTTATCATTCATTTTTCATATCATTTAGATCCTTTATCATTTTTTTATCCATCATTATCCATTATCATTTCATTTATCATTTTTCATATCATTTCATTACATATCATTGATCATTCTCATTTTATATCATCTTTTTTTTATTGCATATCATTGAGATCCTTTATCATTTCATATCATTCATTTATTCATTAGGTATTTCATATCAATGTCATTTTTATATTTTAAAATTTCATCATCATGTCATTACATTTATCATAACATTTCATCATCATTTCACTACATTTATCATATCATTTCATCATCATTTCATTACATCTCATCTCATTATCATTTTAACATTTCATTATCATTTTAATATTATCATTATCATTATCATTTTATCATCATTCCATTACATTTCATTACATCATATATCTCATCATTATTAATCATGTTCATTTCATCCCATTATTTATCATTTGTCACATTACATTCATATCATATCTTTAATCATCTATCATTTTCATATCATTTTCTAATTCATATACATATTACAAATTCATGATGCATCTCATAAACATACATTTTTTATCACATCTCTTTCTTGCATTTGAAAAATCCAAAAAAAAACATTGCATGCATACATTACATTTCCACATCATTTTTCATAAACATATCATATATCTTTCTGCAGAATCTCATAATAAAACATCCTAGGGCATCCACCTGCATGGCATCATTAGTATACATCACAAATCATCATCATAGCATGAATCATCCTGCATATCATGTTAATCATCAAATTAATAAAATGCATATCAAAATCCATACTACATACAAAAATAAATTCATATCTCATCATCACATCAAACATGCACATCATCAAAACTCATCACCGTTGTAAATCATCACTCATAAAAAATACATACAAATGTCCAAATTCCAATGAAACTGAATAGTATAGAGATACATGAGATATGATAAAAAATAATGTACATGCTCCAAAAAATGATATACATCAATAATATTGCATCAATAAATCAAAGTGTGGTGACCCTTGATGGAGCTAGTCCTAGAGGATGATGGCCAGCTTCTACCCCTACATTAGGATCTGTCGCTATTTTTTGTGACCCTCTGCTATGTGTCATTGTCCGGGTAGATCTGCTCCTAGTCCTCTTTGTGGGATTTGAGGGAGTAGAGTCATGCGTGGTGGAGGAAAATCTCACAAACCTTCCCCGATCCAATGGTATTAGCACCGACCTCCTGGAATCTTGGAGCCCTGCGCAATGGCCTCTGCTTAAGATCCACTCTCAACAGATTCCCATGAGTCCTCTATGCCACATACGCCTCTACTACCCTCCATCACGAAGGAATCCTCTCACGATATCAGTTGGGCTGCTTGTGGGTGCAAGGGAAGGAGGAGGAGGTGCTATGTTTCACACAAGTTGTGCGTAAAGCTGCCTACCAGAGCTCCTACGCCTAAGCCAACTAACTCTACAACTATGCCTACTACCCCTCAAGTGTATGTACCTAGGCCTATAGAGTATCTATCTATTCCTACTACGCTATGGAGGAGACCCTAATCACTGTTCGTCATCCAGTACCACTCCTCAGCCTCCGCGTGACCTAAGCACTACCCAAGATATATGTCCTCTGCCTCACTGGCCTCTTCTGCTCCCCTCCACCATCTTCGCCATCATCCCCACCACCATCATCTAAACTCTCCTCACCTCCACTCTTTGCCTTCTCTCTACTATCATCCTCCTCATCCCCTCTGCCCACTGCCTGCTCTCCTCCTGCCACATCCTCTTGTCTCCTACTCCCTAGCTAATGTGCCATCAAAATGGGCATCGACTCATCTGGACATGTCAAACATAGGAATGGGTGTGTGTGAAAATTAGCAGCATACTCGTCTGACATCCTTGCATCTATAATATCCAGCCTCTAAGCCCATGTCTCAGGCTGTAAACTAGTGTACTCTATATATGCTACCTGATATGAAATGCATGGCCCCCATCCAGGATCATCCTTGCACCACCCATAGTGAGCAATGCCCTAAGGCATCCCCTATGTATAACCATACTGTCTCTATACTCGCAATGCCAAAAATATCTCTATGATAAATGGGGTCTTCCCTATTAGATACTGGGGCATACATACAAATGGCATCTCTAAATGATTAGCAGCCCACTCCTCACAATCTGTGTATTGCCTTCATATCATTGCATCAACATTGTCCAAAATCTGTCGCCAATACTCCAACTTGCCCAGCTTGGGCTAGACAAGTGCAATAGAATATGCATACACATATGGCCTACTTGGTGGCCTCACTCTTAGACAAAGTAGTATCATAATAGCAATATGTTCCCATGCCTAGATCTAGAGTAGGGTAACACCACAAGACAAACTAGATGATCTATTGTATACTACCTGATGCAAATCATGGTATAAATGAGCTAACATGCAACTCCCCAAGCATATCTTAGTTGCTAACCTATCATCATCTCAATGATCCTCCCCCACCTAACCGATAATCCCATTGACCAATGGTCTAAACAAAGGAATCCTCCAATGAATACATCCAAAACTATAGGTAAGGCCAGATATCCCCTAAAATATGCCCATGGCACCCAATACCCTGCTATCTATGCATCCCCAAACACTCTCTTGAGTGCATCTATCCCACCTAGCTCCTTGTGGTCATAAACCACAAGAGCACCTACCACTAGAATCCCCAAAATCCTATATACATCCTTAGGGGTCATGGTCATCTCACCCATTAGAAATTGAAAGGTATTATGCTTAGAATGCCACCTCTCTGCTAGTGCGGTCAATAGCCCCCTGTTGATCCGAATTGGTGGCATAGATAATAATGGTTCGAACCCACATCCCACTATCAACTAAACATCTATAGGCTTCAGATCTCATATCTAATCCTAACCTACAAGGAAACACTCTTTGATCTAGAGGTTTTTGAATCCCTCATATTTATTTTTGGTCATCACATGGACAATCAATCAGACTCATATCATCAACTCATATCAGCATGATCTCTATACAAATCAATCAGATTCATATCTATCTATCATTGACCCATATCAGTGAACCATATCAAGTGACTCATATCAAGTGAACCATATCAAGTGTTCTATCTAAGAGACTCATATCATGAAATCACTCCTAAATCAATATCAAATCAATTTATTCTATCATCATCTACTATTTGTTTTCTATCATAGAATACAAATTCATCATAAGTCATATTAAGCATCTACTCTTTGTTTCTAAAGAAAAGTTATCAGAAAATCCATCATTTATTCTACTCTTTGTTTTTTTCATTCAAAGGAAACAAAGATATCAACTATTTACTCTTACTTTTCTATTTTGGGAAACAAAGTTATCAATTCAACATCTTATTTTCTATCAGATTTATCCATATTAGCATGATGACAAGACAATTTCTCTATCTATTAACCAACAAAGCAACCTACATCATCATTTTCATCAAGAAGTGCATTCTGCCTAAATTCCCTAGATGCGCTAATCTGCGGCCCAAATGTGCTAAAACCCCAAATGCGCTAAAATTCTCCCTGTATGCACTAAAACAACATATGTCCCATTCTATGCCCCCAAATGCATTGAATTTTTCCTACTATGTGCTACTTCCCTGTATGCACTAAAACCCTATGCATATGTGCCATTTCATCCCCCCAATGCGCTGAAACCCTATATGCGCTATTCTATTTCTTATATGTGCTATAGTACCAATTTTCTACAGGCAACCTATATGCGCTATTTCACCTATCAAATCTGCTAATCTTTCTAAAACCTCAAAGTGCTAAATTACACCCTATATGCACTAAAATAAATTTTGAAAGCGGTAAAACTGCTACTCTATGCACTAAAACAGACTGCTAAATTCTACAACCGCACTAAAATACATCAAAATTCAAATCAAAATGCAAATTATCAACACAAAGAGGGTTGAATCGACTCACCGGTGGTCCATACGTGGCTGGTCTTTGGTATTGGCAGGCCCACTCGAATCTATGCCTATGTAAGGAATCTTTGTCTCGCCAAGTCATCATCAAAGCACAAAATCACTAAAGTCAAAAGGTGAAAATTACTTGCCCTTTTTACCCCATTTGACCTTTTAAAGGTCAACCAAGGTGGTTTTTTGTGGCATTTTTCTCAAACTTTGACTTTATTTTTCCAACTGGGGCATCTTTTAATAATTATCGAGGGCTAAATCACTACATCCCTCTCATCATCCAAATTTTATCATCATATCAACATTTTTCTCATCATCAGTGATTTACCTCCTGAGGGGGCATAATTAATATCAGCAACATCTTTCAATCAGAAACGTATCAGAGTCAAAACAAAGTCACATTAGTTAAAATTTTTTGATCAGGGGCAAAAATCAAACACGGCAAATTTTGAAAGCAGGAATATTTTCTTTGAAGCAATGTGTTTCACACATCACTTCAAAGAGGGGAAAAATATATATGCATAAAAATGGTCATGTCTAATTAATCCTACCATTTAATTAAATATTTATTATTTAATTAATTTCTTTCTTAATTCCTCTACATATAAATAAATTTTATTTATTTATTTATATCGTTCACCTACTTTATTCTTCCACTTTAATTAAATAAATTCTTTTTATTTAATTACCACTTTCTTAAGTTCACTTAATTAATTAAATAAATATAATTGTTTATTTAAATTAATTATCACATTTAAGTTTAATTAAATCTTTGATTTAATTGAATTTAATTCCCTTTCTTCTAAATCAAATATTAATTAAATATGAGTGATAAAATCAATCCCTGCTTGAGGAGGAGAACCCGTATCATGAAGTAAGGATGCAATAGATAGAATATGTGACAAATCCCAAGATGCTTGCAAGCAAAAGATAAGTGAAGTATCAATTGCAAGGCTTAAAGAGGGATAGCTTCAAAAACCAAGAGATGCAAAGGGTGTTGTGAGAATGTGAGAGCTTGAAGCCATTATATCAAGCTTTATGGATTTGTGCAAGAAAAATAATAAACATACCAAATTCTAGGTTGGAAAGAAGCTAGAGGTGAAGCTAGAGATCAAATGAGTTGAAAAAATGACTTTTAAAGAGGGAAAAGAAGCTTCCCTAGTGGTTACAAGGAATCCCAAGCCATTACCACTAACAAAAGCATATGACAAGTGGAAAACATCATAGGACACTAGTGCGGCACATGGACATCCATGTGGCACACTAGTGTTTAGACACATCATGCTACAAAATGACATGAATGGGAAAAATACAAGGTTCAATGCAGAGTTGACACACAAGGGTAGCCACTAAAAAGTGGTACTAAGCATTCTAAGAAGGGAAAAAGGGCTTATATAGGGGATCAAATAAACCTACACAAGTGCTAAGGGAGTGGACACTAAATTAGGTACAAGAATTTATGTGAAATTGCAAGGGGTGCAATTTTACGACATTACATTTTTCCCCCACTTTAGTGGGCATATGAATCTACACTAATATGCACGCTAAAGGAAATATACTAAACATAAATAACATAATTTTTCCAAAAGGATATTGTAGAGGAAGTAGACATCTCTTTGAATCAAGGAAGATTACCCCTAGGCTAAAGACCTACAAAAAAAATACATTAGACAAGGAAAACCTGCACTAGACAACGTAGTGCACAAGAAACTAAAGGATTTGAGTCAAGAAAGTGAAAGAGACCTCGATATAAAAGGTTGTCTCATTACTATGCATCATCCCCAAATTAAAAATAATAACACATAGAATCATTCTTAAACGAAGAGAAAAATGTAAGGATTTATTGCTTCAAGAGAAGCATACACCCAAAAGATAGGGAAATAACTAATGTCAAAGAGAGAAAGAGCATATACTTAGGAGGAAGAAGATGTAGATCTTCAATCTAATATATACAATTGGGAAGAGAAGAGAGAAGAGAAAGCTCAATGAGAGAGAAAGAAGGAATGAAAATTCCAAGATAGACAACTCCATAGGTACTCTCTCCTAAGGAGGTTCGAACAAAAAGGACTCTATAGCTCTACATAACTACGGAGTTGCACAAAGTACACCAAAGGCCCTTAGACCAATGATGGACAAATCCCATAGGATGAAAGCATCTCACAAGCCCACAAATCTACATGGAGGAAACTCCCAAGATCTCTCACATGAAGGAAGCCCCATGAAGCAAGCACCTTACAGGCCCATAGACCTACAAGGAGGGGTCCTCCAAGATCTCTCACATGAAGGAAGCCCCATGAAGCAAGTTCCTTATAGGCCCACAAACCTGCAAGGAGGAATCCACTAAGATCTCTCACATGAGGGAAACCCAATAAAGTAAGCACCTTACAGGCCCATAGACCTACAAGGAGGTGTCCCCCAAGATCTCTCACATGAGGGAAACCTAGTGAAAGGGGACTCTATAGAGTCAGACTGGTAAGTGGCTTCAAAGGTGCACCTGCAAAGCAACTTGTTAATCTACAAACTAAACATGTTAGGAAAGTTTAATGCAAAAGAGCTCTACAGGTTCTCAGTTCTATAGAGCAAGAATAATCAAAGAAGCCTATGACTACTACAAGTTTTTTTGTAGGATAGTCACAGAAAAGATAGATCTAGTTAAGCTACCTCAAACTAGACCCTAATGAATTCGTTTGAGATAAAATATTTCAAAAGGGTCCCTCGAGAACCTAACATGAGGGTCCTACTCAAGGGACACATTTTTTGGAAGTTGATTGAGCATCCTTGGGTCGTGGCAATCTTGCATCAACCAAAAATATTTCATTTTAGTTTTTATTCTTGTTCAATTATGTGTTCAACTCCAACTGGTGGATTCATCGTATTTTCTCACATATTGTGCGGATATATACTTTAATCATGGGCATGTTCATTTTCCTTTTTCCAATATTTGAGCGTGATTGGATCTTTGACAAGTTATCACTTTCGAATTGAGTGACAGTTTCTTGAACCAACACCAAAATAATTTTTTAACTATCAGCTAGTTGATTGCTTGTGGATCTTTCACGTAACTCGCAGATCTCAACAATGTGATTAGAATTGTTCCATGGAGTCTTCTTGACGTTAATTATAGGTCCATACTTCATCCTATGCATTTTTCATGGAGTAATTCAAATTTGAGGTCGACCTATTCATGCCCATGTTACATTTTATTTCATTGGAGTTTGTAATTATCTTTGGCCGACATAGAAGTTTCTAGATATGTGGATATGATATAAAGCTTGTATTAGATCATTATAATGGAATAATTCAATGAAGTAGGTTAGTGTAGATTTTATAAGTAATATTTTCACTCATGTTAAGGAGCATATTAGAATGTTGTATAATTGAGCATGTTGTATCTATGAACCTAGATCCTATACCTACAAGAACACAACAAATGAACACATTAATAAGGTCAAATGCAAGTTCGAGTATAGATTTCTCAAGAAATTCATTTAAATTGCTAAAGGGAAAGGAAATGAGATGAACACAAGAAACTTAAAACATATCAAATCCTATTGTAATGCAAAGAAAACTCTTAATCTCTTGAGGGAATTATTGCCATTTTGATGTGAAAATTGGCCCTTTCCCAACTCCAATGATGCAATATTGATTTGGTGATGAAGATTGACCCACTTTGATGAAGATTGATGAATGTTCCAAGATAAAAACCTACATAACCTAACTATAGACTCAATGATATGGATGAATATTGCTAAAGATTTGAGTATAGTAAGTTTACTCAAGTTGTGGATGATCAAATGAGGGATGAAACCTCTTATTTATAGAATGTCAAGTTGAAGAGAAGTCCAAAATAGAGAAATGTGGGACTCAAAATCAACCAATGACAAAGTACCACTTGTCAATATGTGAATGGATGGAGGATGTGCAAGTTTAGAAGAATGTGTCAATAAATGCATATATTTGAATTTTGAAATTGTTGAAATGACATGTAAAAGGGAAAGAAGGTGCATTGAATGCCACTTGGCTCAAGGAAAAAGGACTTTCTAGGTGGAGTAAATTCCTTGATGGAAGGACAAAGTTCACTTGGATTTTGAATTCAAATTTGAAGAATATTCCTTTTTTTATGCCTTTTGAGAGAAAATAGAGTTTTTAATAAATGAATTAAATATATTTTCTTGTGCAAGTTGTAAAAGCTAGAGGATGGGACATGAGAGGAGATTAAATTAATCAAGGTTAATTAATTTAATAAGAGATTAGAATGATGTGACATATTGATTTAGATTTATGGATTGATTTAAATCAAAATATGAGAAGAATATGGTTTTAAGATTAAATAAAGATTTTTATTTTATTTAATCAAGGGGATGAAGTTAGATTAAATAAAATAAGGTTTTAATTTATCTAATTTAATGGATGAACTTTAGAGATTTAATCAAATAAAATTGATTATTTAATTAAATAGGGATAATTAGATCAGATTGATTGATTTAATTAACAAGAAAGGATGAATTAATTAGATAAATGATTTATTTAATTAGGAGAGAAATATTGATGAATTTAATCAAATAAAGGTATTTGATTAAATGGTTAGATCAAAGGATGATTTAGGATGAAGCGATGTTAGTGGTTAGGATTAGATGTGCAGTGTCAATTAGTATGTTTTATGTGTGTACATTTTTCCCCTCTTTGAAGCAATGCACTCATTGCATTGGTTCAAAGAATAAACAGTTTCAATCAAAGGCCAAAAAAATTCTGAAAATAATTTTGCCTCATTGCTGCCCCGGTAAAGGAAATTATGGTAGCATACTACCCCCTCAAGAGATCGGTCGAAAATTCTAATTTTTTTGGGTTCTCACAAAACAGAGAGGACAAGGTATCGATAGGTTCAGAAAGGCTCCAGGAAGTCAAAAAATGAGGTAAATTGCCAAAAAAAATGGTGCAAAACAGCCCTTAGAAAGACAAAAATGATACTAGGGGTACAAAACCCTAGAAGGATGGCCTAATAGGGTCCAAAAAACCTAATTTTTAGGCTTAAATAGGCCTCGAGGGGCCACTTCTAGTTCATTTGAACACATTCAACCTTAAGAGATTTCATGATTTGAGCTCTAATTCCCTAACGAGATGGCACAACAATAGCTCCCATTGCATATCTTTGACCGAGTACGAACATACTAGTGACCTCCTAGCATCAATGCACCGGTATGTGATCCTTACCTGAGCTTCATTTTTTGTTTTACATGCTTATTTATTTCTTTTAGAACTAGGTTATTTGGAGTGGTGCTATATAGCACCACTTAAATTTCAAACTGGACTACTCAGTCCTCCAAACTGAACCGCCATCACAAAATGGGCCACCGCGATGGAGTTTGGAGTTTGAGAAGATTCCTCAAACTCTGATGCTTTCATGAAATGGAGCATTGGACTTTCAAACTCCGACGTCGTGGTGGGTTTTAGAATTAGGGATCAAGGTGCTTACGCAAAGTGCACCACCATGGTGCAGTTTGGGATTTTGAGACCCCAATGTCACTGTTTACAAATTTCAAACTATGACACCTTCATAGTTTGGAACGCTAGAATAGCTTTTTGAATGCTCGAGATAAATTTTCTTGATGATTCTAACACGGTGATCTTTCCTAATGCAAGAGGGGATGAGGGAGCTCTATTCTCATGAGTATAGACTGTGGGAGATATTTGGTTATTTGCATGATCTGACTTACAAAGAGTAGGATTGACTGTGAGAGATGGGGCTATGGTATATTGCTTATGCAGCGCCTATGTGGACCCACCTTAGTATGATGTTTGCACTTGTCGAGAGATGGTACAGTGAGACATCATCCTTTCATCTTCCTACCGGCAAGGCCACTATTACCTTGGAGGATGTGTGGCACATCCTTAGATTATCGATTCATGGTCGACGAGTTATTTATGATATGGATGCCAGATGGGATGCCTGCCATGCAGTCTTGGCCATAGATGAGATTATGTTTTGTGAGGGCTAGATAGATCTAGAGCATCATCAGTTTCTCACATCACCATTCCATTTAGTGATAACCACTATCATTTTACGTCTTGTTGCTCCGGATCAACGAGGCTAGTATTTCAGTTCTGGCTGGGGGCTTTGTTGGAAGTGCATGGTTCATGACCAGCCAATCCGTTTTGCATGGGGTTTGGTTCTTCTTGCCTCCATTTATAGGGATTTACATGAGTATTCCTACTTGGATGGTCAGGCACTTGGCGCAGGTGTCATGCTTCTTCACATGTGGGCATGGGAGCACATCTCCATTCTTCGACCATGGATTGTTCTAGTGCCAGTCAAACAAAATGATCCAATGGTTTGGTAGTATAGGGGTGGTGTGTCCGCACACATAGGTGAGCATGGGATCCCTCATTGGAGTAGAGTTATTGATGAGATGATAGTGTTTAGATGGTGCCCCTACCTTGGTCGGCCCGAATGGGCTGATGATGTGCAACAGTTATTCTTTTCCCGCCAAGACTGATTTATATAGGGGTGGGAGCATACCATGATTGAGCGATACCTGCCCAGGTGAGTTCAGCGTTAGTTTGAGGAGGTATAGGATAGGACAGACGATGATTATGTGGTCATTTTTTCTCATACAGTGTCACAGGGTGCCTAGGGGTGATACATTCCTGCCTCCAAGGTAGTTGACAACTTTAGGTAGCTAGTGGCCCAGCCATGGGCATATGATCAGGGGGTTGCAGATCCATGGGTCATCTAGGCGTATAGAAATTGGTTTCAACCGCCTCTGTGTTTGGCAGTTCTAGGTGCACCCTTGGTTCAAAGGAGAGCCAGGGTTAGGGGAGCAGGCTAAGGATAAGGAGGTGACAGTCCTCCCGTAGGACAGCCAACATAGGATCAGCCTGCCCAAGTCTAGCCACCACAAGTTCAGTTTAGATAGGCTTAGTTGGGACAAGTTTAGATGGATCAACTTTGTGATGATGTACAAATGCAGGATTGAGACTAGGGGCTAGAGGGTGGACACGATGGACCAGGATCGGGCTGCTGCACCATCATGAGCTAGGGGTGGGGACCAGCCTCATGTGTAGCCTCCACCAGGACAATCAGCGGGTCAGTTGGATGTGAGGGATGGGATGATAGCATAGTTGCAGCCTTAGTTCTAGGCCTTGATAGCAGAGAGAGACCAAGGCCATGTAGAGAGGGACCAGGTAGTGCTACAAAGATAGGTCATAGATCTACAAGAAGCTACAAAGATGGGCTAGAGATAGCAGTTAGAGAGTATGGTAGCCTCCTCCCACAACACAGTGCCTCTCCATTCTTATAGGGAGGCCATCCGAGAGGCAGACTATTATCATTTGCTTTATCATCAGGTTGTACCCAGAGTAGCTCAGGCCCCAGATTACTTATAGCGGACCAACCATAGACTGACAAAGGGTAATGGTGATAGAGGTGAGGGCAACAGATAGGAGGGTTAGACCTTATTTTGATTGAAATATTATTCTTTTGTGCCATATGGGCTCATTTTTGATAGCCCATTGGGCCTCTTGTACTTATTGACATATGCATGTACAATGATCCAATTATTTTGTACTATGATAGTTACCCAATGATATATATATGAGATGATTATGTTGATATGATGTGATGTTTATCATTTATTTATTATGCATTTGTGGATGGTTCTATTTCTATATGCTATGCTATAATGTTATGGTGTTATGTGATGGATACATTTTTTTTAATGGTGTATGCATTATGTGATGGTTATGTGACTAATAGATCTATATTATCCTTCTAATGAATGACATATGATATGCAAATGGATTTATATGATATGCGATATGGATGGATGATAGATGATATATATGTATGTTGATGCAAATGTGATGATTTGTGCAATGATTTACTTTTTTGTTATGATGGTGATGATGATGTAGTGATTGTGCTATGTGGTTATGAATGTATGGATGTACATGATTTTCCATGTATGATATGCACTTGTGATGATCTTTATGATGTGATATGTTATACAAAATGGTATGGAGATTATTTATGGTGTATATGCAAAATGATATGTGAGTAATGATTATTATGATGTGTATGTGAAAATGGTATAATAAATGCTTTTATGAGATGTTTGATATGATTATGGATGGATGTATGCTTTTAATGTAATGGGTTTTATAATGCTTATGTTCTTATTATGCTTTGTTTAATTGTGCACTGAATGCTTATAATGCTATGGAATGATTTGTAAAATGAAATGCAAAATTCTTGCAATGTGGTTATTATGAGAAGTTCTATATGACATGGATGAATGATGGATGATATGCATGTTTATGATGATAATGCGATAATGGTTATATGGATGATGTGATGGATTTTTTATTTATATGCCAATGTGTATGCAATTTTATGATTATGAGATGCTTAAAATAATAAATCTATATTATATGCATATGAGATGATTAATTTTTCTATATGATATGCATTGTGCTAACATTTTGTGGGTGCAGGATAATGATGGTGGTGATTAAATTTCATAGTACCCTATTAGTGTGAAAAGCAAGAAGAAATGGAAGAAAGAAGAGAATTTCAACAAGATGAAAGGTGATGATGATGATGAACATTTGTCATGGAGTTGAGATTTTCAAAAGGCCAATTATCTTATGTTTAATAACACACATAAATACAATGCATCAAAGTATTAAGAACTAGGATGACATTGTATTTAGTGTGATGGAATTTGACTCGACAACTGGATAAGAGTATCCTTGTTCACACCTGACATATGGAAACCATACTTGGGTGTACTTTAGGTACTTCAAACATCTCAGAGCAAAACATAGAAAGGTAAACCTTCCTATGTGGTCAACAAAATATCTAAAACACCCTCTGTAAATACCTAAATAAAGCAATTATTTTCCGAGGTTATATTACAAGAATTTCCAACAAGCACAACAGATAAAAAGATAATGATCATTGCCCCATTCCTATCTCTCTAAATCCCTTCATTGGGGACATCGTTGAGAGGTCCTTGGCATGGGCACAATAAGATAGATCAAAAGATAAAGATATAGTAAACAAACAATCTAATGTTCTTCAATACCGCTAGCCATGACTAAACTATGGTGATGTCTGATGTTATATCTCATATATCAACAACACCAAATATCTACAAGCTAGATTTATATCTCATATATCAGCATTAAGTCAGTTCATAGCAAGCAAATAGAGTGATTTCCTTATGAAATAAATCAACATTTCTAACATTGCAAACAAAATAGCAAAGTAAACTAATTGAAAACATGAAACACACATTGAATACCTATCCCATAGTGGATTGGTGTCACTTTTTTGTGAAAAGTGACCCTTTTCCCAACCCTTTACAGGCAAATGAAGTACCTTGAAGATGGAGTGGACAAAATCAACTCTCAATGTGAAGAGAGTAACTTTGCATAAATTATGGATGCTAAGAATGAAGGATAGCCTCTCCATTTATAGAAGATTTTTATGAGAGAAGAAGAAAAATGGGTGAATGTGGGACAAAAATTCAACCAATAGGAAGGAGCCACTTGTTCAAATGTGAGTGGATGGAGGACGTGCAAGTTTTGGTCAATGTGCCAATAAATAAGATTTGTTGACCTTTTCAAATTGCAAATTTGGCTTGTTGGAGGGAGAAAAAGGGACTTAAATGCCAAGTGGGGGACATGTAAGAGGGGAGTTAATGTCATGTTGGAAAGGACAAGTCAACTTGATTTGAATTAAAATTTGAGGGAATATTCTCCAAAGATGCCTTGTTGAGGGAAAATGAGGATTTAATAAATGAAAAATTTGATTTATTTGTGCAAGTGGGAAAATCTAGAGAATGGGATTTGCATTAAGATTAGATTTAATCATTATTTAGTTAATTTAAAAGAGGATTAGGCGATTTGACCTTTTTACTTTAGATTTAAAGATTAAACTAAATAAAAAAGGAGATGAAAGATGATTTCTAAGTTTAATTAAATAAAGATTTGATTTATTTAATCAAAGAGGGTGTTGTTAGGATCAAATTAAATAAAGTTGATTTATTTAATTTAAATGGATGACTTTAGAGATAGACTTTAATGAACTTGATTTATTTGATGAATGAATTTGATATGAATTAGTTAAATGCATGATGCTAATTTTGCATGTCTACATTTTACCCCTCTTTGAAGCAATGTACTTGTTGCGTTGATTCAAAGAATAAACTTACCATGATCAAAATTCAAAAAATTTCTAATTTTTTTAGATGCCCCAGTGGAAAGAAGTACATTGGTACATTGCTCCCTCAAGAGATCAAGCAAAAAGATTTGATTTGAGGGTTGATCTCATGATAAAGAGGTTCAAAATAGATGGTTATGATGATGATGCAAATGAGATGTTTTCAAGATGCTTAGAATAACCAATCTATATTATCCTAAACAACTTAAATGATAATGCAATGCATGTGATATGGATGATGCAATAATGTCTATATGATTATGCAATGGATGTTTTATGCAAGTGTATGGTTTATAAGATGCTTAGACTAATAGATATATATTATGATGATGAACATGCATGTGAGATGATGTGCAAAATGTTGATGGTTTGTGGATGCAGGATGGATGCACTAGTGATGATGATTAACTATTCTGGCATGATGTTAGTGTGGAAAAGAAGAAATTGGATGATGACAAGTGTAAGAGTTGTTGATGAACTTGAGCACCCAGGATCACCTACAAAACCAAAATAAACCTTCCACATGAGAGCAGCAAGAGATAGAATGCAGGAATATAGTGCAATAACAAAATGATGTTATATCACACACTAAATGATACAATATGCCTCAACTCTCCCTTGAATTGATTGAGTTAATATGAACTCATCTAGACTAGATAGGAGCTAGATCTGAACTAGATAAGAGGGAGAGGTGAGTGCAGAATATATAGTAGAATATGGGCAAATAATTCCAAGAGGGGTAATAACTCCCAAATAACCAAATTAGGTGGGAGTTATGCCTACTTGGAAAATGCCAAATAGGTGGCATAACCTACTCAAAAAGAGACAGATGAGTGGTTTTGTGAGGTGGCATATAAGGCCAAAAGAGGGTGTGAAACTCAACCACCCAAGTGTGAGTGGGAGCAACACATGTAATCGATGGATTATGCCACGTGTCCTCACATGAACCACATCTCCTATAACCTAAGGTATGCTTAATAATGTGTAGGAAAAATAATATTTAAAAACCTACACTAACACCCCCCCTTAAGCATAGCTTAGGTGGGTGAAAGGATGAAAGAATGCAAAGATGCAAATATGGGTCCCGACTACTAGGCCATGTTAGGTACCCATGTACAATGATGAAACCTCTCAAAACATGAGAAAGAGAAAACCCGTAGGACAAAACTCTCCCCCAAGAGAGAAGAAGAGAGACCATATAGTCCCCCAATGTAGAATCTCCTGCATTGTTGGTGAATGCTCGACACAAGAAGCTGAAGATGATCCAAGATCGTTGAACACTATTTCTCCCCTTAGGAAGAAAGAAAACCAAGGATGTATGCAAGATATCTTCCCATTCTTGAAAGGAATGTGAAGGAAGAATGTATGATGTCTCTGAATTCTGTTTAGGTGTCCCCACGTCGATGCTAAAAGTTGTCACCATCAAATCAAGTGTTCTAGGCCACATTGCAGAAGATGACAATCCAGAACCTAGTGGAGATGGATGTAGAACAAAATCTGAAGACAAAGATATCTCCTCTGAAGACAAATGTGGCTCCTCCAAATGCTGCTCAAAAGTATCCATAATCATGCCAAACTGTAATGAATGATCATGTGGAGAATGAACAAGAGGATACAAAGGTTCCTCCACAACAACTGAAGAAGAATCAACTTCATCAAAGAGAAGATGAATGCCATGAATAGTGTCTCCCAAGTCCGAAACATGAGACTCCATAAATAAACCTGCAATGTCTGTCAAGTAGTCATCTGAAGTAGCTATATCTGGAAGACAATGTGTATCTTGCTGCACTGAATCACAAGAAGCCATGAATGTAGCAATGCAAGTATCTTCAGATGCAATAGTAAATGGAGGAGAAGGAATACAAGGCTCAAGAACTGGATCACATGTGAGAATACCCAAGTTCAAGTAGCCAAAGTTCTCCTCAAAATCAAAGCTCACACTAGGAGTGTGATCAACAACCAAAGGATTAGAACCATCATCAGGTGCAAAGTCTAAAAAGGTATACAATCGAGATGCATGATCAACCACCCCAGTAGCAATTATCTCTCTGCTCTCCAAGTCTCTGATGATAACTAAATCAGGTGTGAATTCAACAGTCTTCCCTGTTCCACCATGAGTGATTTGATAGATGGAAAGAAGATTGTTTGAAAGATGAGGTACACACAAAACATCATTGAAAGTACCATCTCCAATATCAACAGATCCTTTCCCAATTACATCCATGTATGTATTATTTCCCATCATAATAGGTGGCATAGCACAAGGCTCAAAAGAAGAGAACATAGACTGTGTAGAAGCCATATGATGAGACGCTCCAGAATCTAGGAGCCATCTCCTTGATCCAAGACCTGTAGAAGCACAAAGAGCTTTACCTTTTGATTTACCTGCCCCTGTAGTATGGCCCTTTTCCTTATCAAATTCTGAATTTTTGGAATTAGAAGAAGAAGCTGAATCAACCATTCGAGAAGGCAAATTGATGTTGTTCTTTGCTAAAAGATTCTTCAACTCATCAATTTGTTTTAAGTAACATTGATGTTCATCATGCCCAGGTTTCTTGCAATATGCACAAGTGAGCTTCTCCTTCTTAGATGAATCCTCTTTTGAAGAGAATTTAGAGTCTACTTTAGAAGTAGATGAATATTTATCTAAATCTTTCTTTCTATCACCTTGGTTCTGTTGTTTCTTGTTTTGCTTATTAGTGCCTTGTTTTGCAGTCAAGGCTTGAGATTTGGAAGATTTAATAATGCCCATTTGAATCAATTTATCTTGCTCCTTTGTGAGATCAGTTGCAAACTCACTTAGAGAAGGCATAGTAAATCCTTTTCCTAAGGCTCTTTTCATTGCATGAAATGTAGAAACAAACACTGCATAATCAGGACCAAGTTTTGAAAGAATACTCAAAATCAATTGTGAGTCATCCTTTTTAACTCCACACTGCTCTAACTGCAATCTTATGGCATTCAATTTAGTAAAGAAATCCTGAATGGTATCAAAATTGCATGGGCTCAATCCTATGAGCTCGTTCTCCAATGAATGTGCTCTCAAATCATCCTGTTTACCAAAGAGAGTATTCAAAGTATTCCACACTTCATTTGGTGATTTTGCAGACATAATATGAAAGCGTAGATCAGGAGATACAGCCATGCATAAGGTGCCAAAAGCTTCATCACACTTATTGAACCATTTAGGCTTATCTTCATCTTCTGTAGGTTCCTTATCAATACCCATTGTTATTCTATACAATTTTAACTTCCTTAAGTGAATTTCCATTTCATTTTTCCACTCAAAGTAATTGTATGGTGTGAGTAGAGGAACCGATTTATCCATTTTAGATTGTTGTAGCAATGTGAGAGAAAAAATGCAAGAAGAACACACATAGACACCCCCCTTTTTCACTCAATAAAGAATCCCCCCCCAACAAAAAATAATTTGGCACTTTATAAATTAGTGCATTTACAATGCTGGAGTTGTTTTCCAGAGTTTTTCAAGTGTCCAAAATGGACTCAAATACTGAAAGTATAATTAAATCTCAAAATTAGAACCTCAAAATAGTACCAATGTATAGTTCTCAAAAAACTATCAACTTTCAAAAAAAGAATCACCTCGATCCGAGGTCATATGTGAAAGTTATAGCCATTTGAAGTTCCAAAAACGAGAACTGTCCTTCAGATCTGCTGATAAAACTGATTTTCTGGAAAATTCAGATCACTTGAGCAAAAACGGATCATACCACTGCAAATCCTGCGAAATTCTAACCCAAATCAAAAAAAATTGCTCTGAAAAAGGAGCTCGTATGACTGAATTATGGCCCTCCAAAGATTGACTGCAAAATCAAAAATGCAATTGGAGAGGGGGTCTGCTGAAATGTTCCGATTTAATTTCTGCAAAATATACAACCTGTATGCAGAAACTAGCAATGACCCAGATGATTTTTTTCTGCTATAAACAAAACCCAGATGGCGGATTTTCTTTAAAATATACAGAAAATATGGATCTAGTGTAAAAAAAACGCCTTTAGCACCATAAAACGACCCCAACAACCAAAAAATAGCATGAAAAAGTAGAATCAGCTACTTAAGACAAGTAAAGGCCTGCTGAAACCTGCAATACTGATTAAAAACTCACAAATCTCTCAAATTTGAGAAGGGGCTTGCAGATCTGACGCTCTGATACCATGTAAGAGTTGTTGATGAACTCGAGCACCCAGGATCACCTACAAAACCAAGATAAACCTTCCACACGAGAGCAGCAAGAGATAGAATGCAGGAATATAGTGCAATAACAAAATGATGTTATATCACACACTAAATGATACAATATGCCTCAACTCTCCCTTGAATTGATTGAGTTAATATGAACTCATCTAGACTAGATAGGAGCTAGATCTAAACTAGATAGGAGGGAGAGGTGAGTGCAGAATATATAGTAGAATATGGGCAAATAATTCCAAGAGGGGTAATAACTCCCAAATAACCAAATTAGGTGGGAGTTATGCCTACTTGGAAAATGCCAAATAGGTGGCATAACCTACTCAAAAAGAGACAGATGAGTGGTTTTGTGAGGTGGCATATAAGGCCAAAAGAGGGTGTGAAACTCAACCACCCAAGTGTGAGTGGGAGCAACACATGTAATCGATGGATTATGCCACGTGTCCTCACATGAACCACATCTCCTATAACCTAAGGTATGCTTAATAATGTGTAGGAAAAATAATATTTAAAAACCTACACTAACAACAAGAGATCCAACAAGCCAAATTTATGAGAGATGATGATGAGAAATGGATGATTTTCTTATCAAGAATTGGTATTTTAAAAGGGCCACTTACCTTATATTTGATAACATGCATAAGCACGATGCATCAAGGTATAAAGAACTAGGATGGTGTTGCACTTAGTGTGATGGTTTGACTCGACAAATAGATAGGAGTATTCTTGTTCACACCTGACATACGAAAACCTTGATAGGATGCACTTTAGAATTTTCAAACAACTTGGACCAAAACACAGAAAGGTATAACCTATCAATGCAATAATCAACAAGCTGCCCAAAACACCCTCCATACCTATCTAACAAAGCAAGTATTCGCCAAATTATATTACAAGAACGTCCAACAAGACTAATAGACAAAAGATAATGATCGTTGTCCCATTCCTATCTCTCTAAATCCAATTTTTTGGACATCATCGAGAGGTTATTGGAATGAGTGCAAATGGATAAGTAAAAAGAAAAAGATAAACTAAACAAACAAGTTGATGTTCTTCAATACTACTAACCAAAAGGAAATGTGTTTTTAAGGATAAGAACCAAAACTATTGCCAAAAGATCATTCCCATTGCAGGAAGGATGCATCCTAGGACATGTTAGTGGATGGCGGCACATCATTTCATTCCAAAGTGTTCTTTCTAATAAACAATTCCCATTGTAGGAAGGATACATCCTAGGACATGATGTTATCAGATGATTGAAATGGGATTGATTGGATGATAGGCTATTGAAATAAAGAGTTGACCAACTTGTTTATGTATTGACTTAAACCTGAGACTTGACGTTTTGAGTTTTCACTTTTCACCTGCTAGACTTGTTTCTGATTGGTTCACCAAAGGTTGAGGATGATGATCATTTATTATGAGCGGCATTTATTGCGGGTGAAAATCAGATGAGACAGATGAATTTTTTCAAATATTTGGATGTTTTTGGAGTTTTTTGAACTATTTTGACGCTATTTTTGTATTTTCTAAGATTTTATAAATGTTTTGATTTTTGATTTTCAAAATTTTTGGGGTTTTCTGATATTTTGACCAAGAGACTAACCTAAGGACTTATCTTAGGTGCCTTAGGGGCTGATCAACATATTAGCCTTGCCTACATTATACACAAAGAGACCACGTAGTTCGACTGACCACTTGACCAATTTACAGATGATATACATGATGAAATGTGATTTTATTATGATAGACTCCTAATGAACTAACCTAAGTGTCTCGGGGGATGCTCAAAGATCAACCTTTCCTACGTTCAAGGCTTAGAGACCCGTAGTTCGACAAGACAAGTTTGTTTTTTGACTTTTTGATTGACTTTTTGACATGTTTTTGGATTTTGATATGTTTTAAATGTTTTTGGATTTTCTGGTTTTCTGATGTTTTTGGATTTTCTGATTTTAGGACCTCAAGAATATACACAAATCTGAGCTGATTGAGAACATGACCCCAACATTATTCAATATACTACTCTGATAAAGGTAGGAAAAACTGACCTTGGGAATGGGTCAAGTAATACTAGGAGGGATAATGATATGAACACAAGACCAAGCTATGATACAGATACCAAATGGATGGGTGATGGATGGAGATCTAAATACGATGGATGATGGAAACAAAATTGATGGATGATGCATGACAAGCCGTAAAGATCCTAGTGGATGGAAAGTGCTTATTTACACAAGGCACCTATTTGCCAGGTTTTCACCAAGGTACTTGTCAAAGAATTCTGCTTGAGTGGATTTTTCACTAGAAGGGACGATTTTTTCTCTTGCACTATTTTTAATCATTTTTGAGTTTTTTGGATTTTTTTCTTTTTTATTTTTTTTATTTGTCCTGCAAGACACTGTTTGCCGGGAGTTTTCATCAAAGATAAATTTTTCCAAGAATTTTCTAATTTTTTGATTTTTTGGGTTCTATACCTTGAAGATTAGGCATAAAACTTTTTTGAGATGAGAGTTGTTCATGGGCTCTTGCAGAGATTCCCCTTTAGGTGTTGATAATTGATATGCCCCTGACTTATAGCTTGCTATGATAACAAATGGTCCCAACCAATTGGGTTCAAATTTTCCTTTGTTGTTTGGATTTGGGACATTCTTTTGATTCTCTTTTAGTACCAGTTCTCTGACTTGGAAAGTCCTACTTCCGATTTTCTTGTTATAGCTCCTCTTGAGTCTGTTCTAATAGACTTGTAAATGATTTAAAGCATCTATATGTTGCTCATCCCACAGTATCTAGCTCATTCAATCTTTGATACTTTCGGTGTATACTTCATACGTGATGAGGTTTTCTTGATGATATTCTTAGTGATGGGGAGCTCGATCTCAATGGGAATCTTGCCCGATCGTAGACTAGGTAGAAGGGTGGCGCTAGTGGGTGTATGGATGTTGGTTCGGTAGGCCTAGAGGGCGGGATTGAGCTAAAAATTCCAGTCACAACCTACGTCATTGACTGTTTTCTTGAGGATTTTCAAAATGGTTTTATTTGTGGCTTCTGCTTGGCCATTGCCCTAGGGATAGTATGGGGTGGAGAAGTGATGTTGTATTTTGAATTTCTCGCACAGTTGTGAACCTCCTAGTTCTTGAATGGTGTCCCGTTATCTAAGATAATGGATTGGGGGACACCATAGTGGCATATGAGATAGTTTAGAATGAGCTTTGAAATTTTCTTCTTAGTTACTTATATATGTCATGAGTATGGCTTCCACCCACTTAGTAAAGTACTGATGGTGATTCACGATGAATTTAATGGCCACTAGATGAAATTAAGAATTGATTTTTCTAATGAGATCAAGTCCCCACTATGAAAAGGGCCATGGTGTGATGATGGGATGAAGTTCTTGAGCTGGAGCATGGATGAGGTCCCCATGTTGTTGACATTGTAGACACCTCTTGACATAGTTGTGTGCCTCTTTCTCCATAGTGGGCCAATAATACCCCATCCTCAACAATTTCTTGGCCAAGGTCATTCCACTCAAGTGTGAACAACAAATCCCATTATGTACCTTAGTTAAAGCAGTCAAGGCTTCATCCATATTAAGGTAGTGCAATAAGGTTCCCTCTATGCTTCTACGGTATAAGGTATTTCCTAGGATGACAAACCTAGAGGAATTTTTAATAAAATTTATTTTCAAGCTTGAGGGTAAGTCAGAAAGTAAGACATTTATTCATAGGTAGGTATAAATTTCATGATACTAGGGATCTCCAGGACCAACGATATCACATAAAAATTCTGAATATGGTACCTGAAATGTGGGCACGAGAAGCTCCTCTACCAAGAATTCATGTTTTAGGATGTTGTGAGGGATGTCTAGTAGGGATCCAACCATTTTCATGGTGTCAACAACTCTATTTTTTTCCTCGAGAATCTTCTCAAATGTGATCTCGATAAAGGATTCCTTGAGAGTCTCCAATAGTTTCTTGTATGGGGTGAGCTTTGTAAGGAAAATTAGATGCGGAAAACAATTCTCCTAATGTCAATACCTTAGGAAAGAATGCAAAAGTACTTTTAAATTTTCAATTACAGTCAAGTTGAAATGCACTATGAAATAGATTACAAAAATAGAGTATTAGACAAACACACATGAACACCATATATACGTGGGAAAACCCTTACAGGAGAAAAACCCACCACACCAAGAGAAATAACTTTGTATTACAGTAATCAAAATTACATACAATTCTAGACTTATATTTTTGGTGTCATTATATAGTAGCATTCATCATGAACATTCTTTGAATAGAAAACATCCAAGTTATAGCCTTTACAGATTTTAAATCCTTTATTGATACAGTTTTAATTCTTCACACTTCACTGTTGATTGAAATACTACCCAACACCCAAGTGTCTGCAACTTCCAACTATATCCATGGTGTTCCCTGACTATTCAGCTTTCTCACAGAACTGTCACAATGAACCAACTGCTAACGGTTCACTTTCGGCTTCCTCTATTCGTCCACGAGATTCCACGTATGATAGTCAGACAGTCAATAGAATTCATCATGCACTGGCATCTCGGTGAGACACTAACAGTGTCTCACCAATGCCACCTATACTTCATATCGATGTCGCCAAAAGCCTCTATAGTTGCCAAGATGTTATATCGAGCTCCAAGAGATACACCGAGTCATCATGTAGTCGCCCTGACCTATCACTTTCACCAAGAGGTCATAGTGAGACATCAAAGGTTATACCAAAGTCCCCATACCTATTGAGCACCAAGGAGAAGTTGGCAAGACTCACACCTATCACCAAGAGTTCATACCAATCTCCATATGTTACTCTGATGACCAACTGTTGCCAAGAGCTACCCTAATAGCAATCGGCTATCGACAAGACATTCGCCATTGCTAAGAGGTTTCTCCGATAGCTTTAATTTACCTCGAAGATTCTTCAACATCAGCAAGACTCATCGAAGTTGCTGGGGCTTCTTATCGAAACCACCTTGTTCCACCGATGACCATCATTCACCAAGAGCTACACCAAATGACTTCCAAAAGGTGTTTCTTTTGGTGAGACCTTCAATGTTCACTGAGACATTTCTCTGACCACTTTGAGTTACTCCAAAGAATGCTTGGATAAGTCCCCATCAGCAAGACTTCCACTATTCGCTAAGACATCTTCCTAGATCATTAGAGTTACCCCAAAGACTTCAATACATACGTTGTCAGAAAAATATTAACACTTCACTGAGACTTCTTAGTGAGAACCTTCAGTTATCCCAAAGCCCATAGTTACCAAGAGCCTCGCTGATACACGATTAAATGGCCTTTTGGCCAGAGGTCTCCCGAGTGCTATAAGGTCACAATGAACACACTATGTAATAGCGATAGACTTCTTAGTGTACAAATCAGCAAGACAGTAACAAGGTCACAACAACCTGGTCAGAACTGAATAAAGAAAACCTGCTAGTCAGCCAGACATGGAACCTGTCACACTGACTTGGCACTCATGGAGGTTTCAGCCTATAATGTTTGAGCCACATATTTCCAGCAATCTCCCACTTGATGAAGATCATATAGGCACCTCTAGAGCATAAATAATACTTACTGGAAATCATGCGCACTAAGGCCCATTGAACTAGCACACCACTTGAACTTTTCTATGCTCACTGGCTTCGTCAATGCATTTGCAACATTCTCCAGAGTATCAACCTTTTCCAAATTGACCTTTCCATCCTCAACCATATCTTGTTCAAAGTGGTACTGTACATCAATATGTTTTGTTCTGGCATGGAAAGTTGGGTTCTTTGCTAGAAAAATGGCACTCCGACTATCACATAATATTGTTATTTCTCGTACATCAAAACTAATGTTAGAACACAAACATTTCAACCATACAGCTTCTTTATAAGCATGGGTAGCTGCCATGTATTCAACCTCTATAGTAGACAAAGCGACTATAGCCTGCCGCTTGCTCATCCAACTCATTGCACCACCATTCAACATGAAAACGTATCCACTGGTGGATCTCCTGCTGTCAATGTCCCCTGCCCAATCAGAATATACATATCCATGAATGCTGAGAGTCCTCTATGATTCAAAAAAATTACCATGGTAACACAATGCAAAATATGAAGTTCCCTTCAAATATCTAAATACTCTCTTCACAGCATCCCAATGTATTCTACCTGGATTTTCCTTAAATCGACTAAGTAATCCCACTACTTGGGCAATGTCTGGCCTTGTACAGACCATTGCATACATGAGACTGCCTACTACACTAGCATAGGGTACGCTAGTCATGTCCTCCATCTCAGTAGGAGATTTTGGATAGTCCTCAATAGATAGCTTTGTTCCCTGCATGGCTGGAACAACTAACTGCTTGCAATCATTCATACAAAATCTCTTTAGAACAGTCCTTATATACTTACTCTGACTGAGCCAAAGCTTTCTATTCTTCCTATCCCTAGATATCTTCATCCCCAGAATATACCTTACTACACCGAGATCCTTCATTTCGAACTTAGCAGACAACTGAGACTTAAGATTAGAAATCATTAGTCGTTATTTCCATGAACAACATATCATCAACAACATAAAGAGCAATAACAAGCACTTGATCACTTTCAGCTTATACACACTGCTGGATCAATTTTGATCTCACCAAGCCCAAAGATAATACTAATATATCAAATTGGTACCACACATTCTAGGTGACCTTTAACCCATACGTATTCTTTTAATTTGCATACTAGTTTTTCTTTGTCTTTCTCAACAAAGTGCTCAAGTTGGAAATGATAAGTAGATTTCTTCTTCAAGATCACCATGAATGTTGCCTCACATTCATCCGTTTCAACTCTAAGTCATAATGTACGCTGCAAGTGACAATAGAAATTCCAATGGACGCATATGAGCACAGAAAAAGATTTCCATATTCACAATTCTCTACCTGAATAAACTCTTGCAAACCAGCCTTGTATTTTTCTTAAGTACACCGCCATCCGTATTCAATCTTTTTTCTTAAATACCCATTTGCAGCCCACAGGTTTTCTGCCTTTAGGCAAGGGCACCAAACTCCAAGTTTCATTTTTATCTAATGATGCCATTTCTTCATTCATGGCTTCCAACCAAGAATCTGAATCAGACATTTTAATTGCCTCCTTTATAGTCCTAGGCTCATCAATGCTAGAAATCAAGGCATAGGCACAAGTAGAATCAATTAATGAGAACCCATACCTATTTGGTTGTTTCCCTTTCTTGAGTTGACCTGCTCACTGGTTGAGGTTGAGGTTCTTCTTTTTCAGAACTTTCAGAACTACTTGATCTCTCCTTAGTTTCAGGTACATTTTGAATCTTCAATTCCTCTCTCTCTGGTGTAGGAGAAATTGTTGCTAGATCCTTACTATTTTTTGACTTTGTCTTTGACTATAGATCCAAGGTGGAAGGTTTCAGATCATGAAAGATTACACTTCTGCAGTATACAACCTTCTCTGTAATAGGATTCCAAAGCTTGTATCCTTTAATGTTAGCACTATAGCCAATAAAAATACACTTGACAGCCTTGTTCTCCAACTTAGATCTTTTTACCTCCGGCACATGTGCATATGCCTCACAGCCAAAGAATTGAATATGTCTAAGAGAGGGATTCTTACCAGACCATGCTTCCAAAGGTGTATTATCAAAAAGAGTAGAGTTTGGAGACTAATTAACGAAGTAACACAGTAGCTTCAGCCCATAACTTCTCCTCCAAACTAGCACCACTAAGCATACTTTGTGCTCTCTCCATCACTATCCTATTGAACCTTTCTGCAAATCCATTCTACTGTGGAGTATAAGGTGTAGTCTTGTGTCTTTTGATTCCATGATCTTTATAGTATCTTTCAAATTCATCAGAATAGAATTCACCACCATTATCAGTCCTTAAGCATTTTATTGTTTTACCAGTCTGATTTTCAACAAGGTTTTTAAACTCCTTAAATCGACTGAACACTTCTGATTTACTTTTCAAAAAATATATAAATGCTCTTCTTGAATAATCATCAATGAACGACACATAGTATCTTGATTTAGATAAAGAAGGAACATCTACTGGACCAAACACATCTGAATGAATATAGTCTAACAAACCAAAAGATTTATGAGGACTGTCATAAAATGAAACACGATGCTGCTTTCCATATATACAGTGTTCATAGAATTCAAATTCCAGATTACAATCTTCAAGCCCCTCAACAAGATTTTTGTTCTTCAAGTTTCTTAAACCTTTTTCTCCTATGTGGCCTAACCTATGATGCCAAAGCATAGTCTTCTCTACATGAAGTTTTACTTCCGTAGAGTTTACATAATTAGGGATATATCCCTCTTTACCTTCATGAGCAGCTTTCAGTGACTTCGAAGAGACACTGTTACATTGAATAGTTTGTGCATCCAGCTTGTACAGGGTACCAATTCGAGCACCTCTAGCCAGCACCATTGAACCTCTATTCATCTTGCAGCCACTTCCCAAGAACAAGACTTGTACTCCAATATCATTAAGCTTGCTAACAGACAACAAATTTTGAGCCTGACCTGGTATGTGCATAACATCATTAATTCCCTTTACTCTACCATCAGGAAATTGTATTCTGACTCTTCCACAGCCAACTATCTCCAAAGTAGAATCACTCACCAAGTACACCTTTCCACCATCGTACTCTTCATACTTTGTGAACCATTCTCTGGGAGATTTCATGTGGAACAATGCTCCAAAATCAATCAGCCAGACATCATTTGATGCCTATATAGCCAACGCTGCAATGAAGGAATCACCATCACTATCAGAAGAACCATTATCGAAAGAGCTTCTTCTTATTTTTCTCCTCTTTACAATCCTTTCGGACATGACCAGGTTGCCCATAGCTCCAACACTTCACCTTGGACTTTTTGCCAGGAGACTTTGATCTCCCCTCTGATTTCGATTTGGACTTCTTGTCCTTCTTCTTTCCTTTCTCCTTTGACCTTCCTCTAACAGCAAGAGCCTCCTTATCCATCTCAGAAGATTTTCTTCTTCTCTCTTCTGACAGCAAAGAACCAACAACATCTTCGATCTTGAAACTGGATGTTGTAATCCCAATAGCCATCACCAGATGATCGCAAGAGTCTAGCAAAGAACATAACAGAAGCATACAACAATCTTCTTCTTTAGTCTTTACACCAATAGATGTTAATTGTGCAAGCAGCATGTTAAATGAATTCAAATGATCAGCTACAGACCCTCCTTCCTGCATTCTCAAAGAGTATAGTTTCTTCCTCAGGAATAGTTTATTCACCAGGGACTTCCCCTGATAAATAGACGCCAGTCTCTTCCACAAGGAAGACACAGTCTTCTCTTCATGTACATTTAGAAGCACTAAGTCTACCAAACAAAGGCTTATTAGCCCCTTATACTTCCTATCTACAAGGTCCCAATCTTCTTGCTTCATACCTATAGGTTTTACCCTAGCCACAGTAATCCAAAGATCATGGTCAAAAAGAAGATCCTCCATCTTGAGTTTCCACAACTCAAAGTTTCTACCATTGAATTTCTCTATTTCAAACTTTCCAGATGTACTAGCCATCTTAACTTGTAATTAGAAATAACAATCTCTACAAGACTCCCACTAAATAGTATTGACTCAAAAAACCCAATGTACCCCCAAGGATAACACAACTAGCTAGGCTCTGATACCACTTGTAAGGAAAATTAGATGCGGAAACAATTCTCCTAACGTCAATACCTCAGGAAAGAATGCAGAAGTACTTTTAAATTTTCAATTACAGTCAAGTTGAAATGCACTATGAAATAGATTATAGAAATAGAGTATTAGACAAACACACATGAACACCAGATATACGTGGGAAAACCCTTACGGGAGAAAAACCCACCACACCAAGAGAAATCACTTTGTATTATAGTAATTGAAATTACATACAATTCTAGACTTATCTTTCTGGTGTCATTATACAATAGCATTCATCATGAACATTCTTTAAACAGAAAACATCCAAGTTATAGCCTTTACATATTTTAAATCCTTTACTGATACAGTTTTAATTCTTCACACTTCACTGTTGATCGAACTACTACCCAACACCCAAGCATCTGCAACTTCCAACTATATCCATGCTATTCCCTGATTGTTGAGCTTTCTCACAGAACTGCCGCAATGAACCAACTGCTAACGGTTCACTTTCAGCTTCCTCTATTCATCCACGATATTCCACGTATGATAGTCAGATGGTCAACAAAATTCATCATGCACTGGCATCTCAGTGAGACACTAACAGTGTCTCACTGATACCACCTATACTTCATATCGATGTCGCCAAAAGCCTCTGTAGTCACCAAGATATTATATCGAGCTCCAAGAGATACACCGAGTCATCACGTAGTCGTCCTGACCTATCACTTTCGCTAGGAGGTCATAGCTAGACATCAAAGGTTATACCGAAGTCCCCATACCTACCGAGCACCAAGGAGAAGTTGGTAAGACTCACACCTATCACCAAGAGTTCATACCAATCTCCATATGTTACTCTGATGACCAACTATCGCCAAGAGCTACCTTGATAGCAATTGGCTGTTGGCAAGACATTCGCCATCACTAAGAGGTTTCTCCGATAGCTTTAAGTTACCCTGAAGATTCTTCAACATCAGCAACACTCATCAAAGTCACTAGGACTTCTTATCGAAACCACCCTGTTCCACCGATGACCATCATTCGCCAAGAGCTACACCGATTAACTTCCAAAAGGTGTTTCTTTCAGTGAGACCTTCAATGTTCACTGAGACGTTTCTCTAACCACTTTGAGTTACTCCAAAGAATGCTTGGATAAGTCCCCATCAACAATACTTCCACTATTCACTAAGACATCTTCTCGGATCATTAGAGTTACCCCAAAGACTTCAATACATATGGTGTAGGCAAAAGATTAACACTTCACTGAGACTTCTTCACAAGAACCTTCAGTTATCCTGAAGCCTGTAGTCACCAAGAGCCTCGCAGATACATAATTGAATGGCGTTTCGACCAGAGGTCTCCTGAGCCCTATAAGGTCACAATGAACACACTATGTAATAGTGATGGACTTCTCAGTGTAGAAATCACAAGATAGTAACAAGGTCATAGCGACCTGGTAAAAACTAAATAAAGCAAACTTGCTAGTCAGCTAGACATGGAGGTTTTAGCCTATAATGTTTGAGCCACATATTTGCAACAAGCTTGTCATCCTTAGTCTGATATTCACCATTCACTTGATTTACTATCAATTTGGAGCCTCTGTATACTTTGAGAGCCATGATGTGCCACTGTACTGCTATTTTGAGACCTATGGTTAAAGTCTCATATTTCACAATGTTGTTGGTATAGGGAATGCCACTTTATATGATCTAGGTATGCAGTACCCTTCTGGAGTGATAAAGAAGATGCTAGCTCCTGATCCATGCTGTGTGTATGAGCCATCAAAGTAAAGTTTATAGTGGTTGGCTATGTTGATATTGAAGATGGATTCATCTGGAAACTCTGAGATGAGGGGATTCTCTGAATAGATTGGTCCTTCTACAAGCTGATCTGCTATGACTTGGCCTTTAATTTCTTTCCACTCCACATATTCAATGTCATACTCTGATAGTATCATGACCCATTTAGCCATCCTTCCTGTGAGCATTTCCTTTGAGAGTAGGTACTTGAGGGGGTCAATCTTGGCAATGATTTTTATTTTGTGTGCCAACATGTAATGTCTAATTTTTTGTGAAGAAAACACTATTGCTAGACATAATTTTTCAATGAATGAGTAGTTTAACTCATGACCAACCATTGTTCTACTGATATAATAGATTTCCCTTTCTATTCCATTTTCGTCATGTTGAGCTATAAGAGCTCCAAGGGCTGTTGTTGTTGTTGACACATAGAGAATTAATTGCTTGCTTGGGATTGGTGGCATTAGGACTGGTGGTGTAAGCAAATATTCTTTGATCTTATTTTAGGCTTCTTCACACTTGTTATCTCACTTGTACACTACTCCCTTGTGAAATAGGTGAGAGTATGGATTTTGTTTATCTATGAGTTGTCCTATGAATCTTTGGATGGACTGAAGCCTACCTTGAAGACATCTCAATTGTTTCAATGTTTTGGGTGCCTCCATCTCAAGGATTTATTTTACCTTAGTAGGGTCTACCTCAATACCTCTCATCGATACTATGTATCCTAGCAACTTTCCTGATAGTATGTCGAAGACAAATTTCTTTGGATTTAATCAGACCTTGTATTCCTCTAGCTTGTCAAAAATGGCACTTAAGGTTGCTATGTGATCCTTCCTCTTTCTAGATTTGGCTAGTATGTCATCTACATAATCTTTGATAGTTTTATGGATCATGTCATGGCTCTTTGGTATGTTGCTCCTGCATTCTTCAAGCCGAATGGCATCATATTCTAGTAGTAATTCCCCCATGAACAAGTGAAGGCTGTTTTGTGTTGGTCTTTTTTAGCAATCATTATCTGGTTGTATCCCAAGAAACTATCCATTAAGGAAAGCATTTCATGTCCTTCCATCATGTCTATGATCATGTCAATATTGGGCAATGGTAAATCATCTTTTGGACATGTTTTTTTTAAGTCTCTGAAATCTATGTAGATTATGATTCCCCCATCGGGTTTTGAGATAGGAACTAGGTTTGACACCCATTCTAGATAGTTAATTGGTCAAATGAATCCTGCATCCAATAGCTTCTTTAGTTCCATTTTGACTAGCAGGGAAATCTAAGGGTGCATTTTCCTGAGCTTTTGTCTAATGGGCTTTGCTTTAGAGTATATTACTAGGTGATGAACTGCTATTTTTGGATCAAGCCCTGGCATGTCAGCATAGCTCCATGCAAAATTAACTTATCTTTCTCTCAAGAAAGATGCTAGGAGCTCTTGTTCCTTTGATAGTAATGACTCTGCATATAATGTGATGTGTGGGGTCTCTTTTGTTCCTAGATTAACTAGATTGCATTTTTATGCTAGGACTGTTGATTTTTCTTGATGAAGGGCTTTGAAAGGAAGATTGAATCCCCATCCCAGGGCAGGTTTCCAGCTGGATGTGTCCTTTCTTTTAATTGTGTTGAAGAGTGCCACAATGTAGGTTTTCACCCAAGGACTTAGATATTATTCTCGCCCTTTCAATTTTTGTGACCTGAAATGATTCAATCATTTCCCATAGTAATGGCATGTGTATCGCAAGCTCAATGATGAATCCTAACTTTGTGATCCCCACATGGAAATTAGCCATCCACGCCCCATGACTTTGAAGAGAGTGCCTCATTGGCTTTGAATGTGTCAAGAATTGGTGGTCCTCGCTATTGCGAATTCGATGAGTGCTAGTGCAACCAGGTGGATTTCAAGATTTTAATGGTCTCAATCAAAGCGATGGCAGGCGATCTATGAGAAAGGCAGTATCCCTCAAAGAGTCAGGTAGTTTGGTTATGGGATCCTATCACTACTACTATAGACATTTAGCTATGCCCAAATGTATAGACTGACCTGATAGGATATTACGGGTGCACTAAGTTCACTTAGTGTTGTTTTTGGCCACCCAGTCTTGGATTGCTTCTAACTAGGGGATCCCCACCACAGACATGGTTTATACTTGGAGGGGTACATATATTCATGTTTTCACAATATTTCTCTGGCCCAAAGCAGGCACCATTGCTAGTCTTCTCTTGGTTTCTATCATATCTATTGTGAGTTAATTAGCTTCAAACCTTTACTTTTGTCATCCATTAGTAGATTAGCTGCTGGTCTATCATCTTGATATAAGAGATGAGATGGGTCTTCCTCTATGAATTCTCAGCCGAGATCTCCCCAACTTTGAAGTTGGGATATTCAGGGGATGTTTGAGAAGTGGAGGCTTGATTTGATTACATACATCCTCGTGATTTGGGAGATTGTTGTAACTCTCCTACCACAAAGGCATTTTTGGAAATCATATAATTTTCGCAGCCATTATCCTAGATGATGAATTTGATATCAGAGACATTTATTGGGATGGCTTTACGATGGGTGTCTCTGCTTGTAGCGGAAAGAGAGAGTGGCTGGACTAATAACAAAAGATGGGCCTCTTTAGGTACCGCTACTTGTAGTATTTTTCTTGAAGGCTTTTGCAGTAGGAGAATGGTTCAGGATCTCCATGGATGGTGACCTCTTGTCCTTCATATGTGAATTTGACACATTGATGGAAGGTTGATGCTATTGCTTTCATTGCATGGATCCATGGATGTCTTACGAGAATGTTATCAGGTAAGTCGAGATCTAGGACCTGACAGGTGGTTTCCATGATAATTGGCCCTACTTGAATAGGGATTTTGATTGTACCTTGGGACACTCTTTCCTGATCATCATATGCTCTTATTGCAATACCTTTTCCTTTGTAGATGGAATCCTCTGAGATTTTTAACTTTTTAATGAGCTTGAGGGAACAAATATTCAAGCTTGCAACTCCATCCACCAAGACTCGCTTGACTTTACTTTTCTGCAGTAGGACCTAAATGGAGTGCATAGTTATGAGATGGTTGACCAAGAAAATCTTGGTCAGAGAATGTAAGGGGATTCAGGGTAATGATGTTTCCGACCATAGCTTGGAATTGTTTCACATCAAGATCTGCAGGGACAGTGCATGAAGCCAATGCTTCCTCAAGGATTTTCTTGTGGGCGGATGATATTTTTAATAACTCCATGATGGAGATTTGTGTTGGGCTTCTTTCTAGCTAATCAAGGACATTGTAACCATTGGGAACAAATCTTGAATTGGACATGAAAGTTCTATTTAGTTGAGATGATCCTGTAATTGTAACTTTTTCACCTCTTGTGATGACTCCACAATTGGCCCGAGCTCCTTTGATAGTGACTACTACACAATGTTCATCTAGGGAAGTGACGACAGTTTCATACACATGATTCACATTTTTGAAGGTTCCTTTCCCCTTATTAGTGTTATTGTTCCCTTTATTGTTATGGTTAGGCATCAGATTCATGTATATTTCTCTCTGAGGCTCCCAGCCTCCCATTATTGTTCCAGCCATTTATGATTCTTTTGATCAATGAGGTTCTGGATTATGTTCTTAACCCTCTATGCAATTGTTAGTGGTGCCCATTGATTTTGGAAGCCGCAGAGCTGATTTCCCGCTTTTACCAGAGTATGCCACATCTAGCTCCAGTAGTTCTCTAGGAATCTTTTATTGCCTATTAGTTTCACAGACTCCTGGTTCCTGCTGGCGCAATTTACTGGTGTAGAAGTTCTTGTTCTTTGTCACGGTCCCTCTTTGGTCATTGACATGCTTGATTTCGTTGTTTGGTTGTTTTCAGTTGTTGTGTTTGGTTGTATGGTTGTTTTGACGATTATTTCCCGCTATCAGCAGTTATGGTGTGGTGTGCTTTACCAAGAGTACCAATAGATGACCGGTTTCGTTTCCTTTCCCAAGCGCAGCGGTTTGTTATTGTAATCGGGTGGTGGGCTATTTGTTGTTTAGGATATGCGCTTCATCCCTCTAGCGCCAAGTATACCTATTCGGTTGAGTGCCCCGGAAACAACCGAATAAGTATGTAGATCCTCGGACCGAGAGATGGAAATAAAGCAAGAGTCGCTGATATGATAGTACCGTTCCTCGAAAATAATCCATTTTCTCGACAATTGTATCACCATCATTGTAGTGGAACAGCTAAAAATGATTCATTCTACCTGCTCTGTAAAGCTGCTGATAGTTCTTCAGCTAATCTGTCATCCGTTGCGTATTGTACGCGTAGTTTTGATGATGAACAACGGCGATTCTCTTGAATGTTTTGACCTCGTGTTGTGAGAGAACCATTCCATGGTATGCCAAACTCCTAAAAAAAGGCCATATAACTCCGCAAATGAACTGGTAAATTCCCATCGTGATCTCGTGTTTCCCCATCCCACATTCTGTCGCAAACTTAGGGATCTCAAATCCATTTGGTAATGGTTTCATCACAAGGCTCTTGTCAAATAGATAAGGACATAAGTTGCTGTATGTTTTCGTGGTTCGCCCTGATTGAAGATCGAGCACTTGTTGTGAGAGTAATTTGATTTGTGCTGCGAAATCTTTTTATGGATCAGGAGGTGGGATGAAAGTGTTCTGAGGTGGTTCACTTGTGGGTGTGATGGGTGGATTGGTTGATGTGTTTATTGGTGGTATTTGCACATTTTGTTGATCCATGTATGCTTGTACTTGCTTCTGTATCAAAAATTGCTTGTTGTTGGTATTGTTGCTGCTATGTCAAGATTGCTTGTTGCTAAACCTATTGTTGTTGTGCTAACAATGCTTGTTGTTGAGCTACTAATTGGGTTGCTTCCTGTTGTTCTTGATATTTATTTAGTGTTTGTTGATATGCTTGTTGTTGTGTTGTGTGTTGGTGTGGAAGATACTACGCTTGTTCTTGTGCTTGTTGTGCTTGATATTTTTCAATATGATCCAGGCTTGGGTAGTTTGTTGTGCTTGTAATGTAGCTTGGGAAACTTGAGCAGCTTGAGCGGCTTGCTATGCAACTATTTGTGTAGCTTGTTGAGCAGCTAGTTGTGCAGCTTGTTTTTGTACTTGCAGAAATGCCTTTTGATAGGTGGATTTTTGAGTAGCTTGCAATGCCATGTTGTATTGGCTTGATATGTTGGAGCTTGGTGGTGGATTCAGAATGGTGCTCATTATGGTGGTGAGAGGTGTTGTCATGTTTGGGGTTTGAGTGGTGGATGGTGTGATCGATGTGGTTGGTCCCTAAGAAATCATGTTTTGAGATGTTAGGGGGGTGATTGATGACATGGTGATTGCTTGTGTAGTTGTCATCTATTTTTGCAATATCAATGACAAGTTTTGAGAGTTTGGCATCATGCTTTGATTGGTATTTGGTAAAGGGGGAATCCCTAAGCCAAGAAGTGGTGTGGAATATGATGGCAATGGTGGAAGTGGTAAAAATGTGACATATGTGATCTCTTGAGGAAATGGTGTAGTGTTTAAAATTCGCTCTGGTTTGAACATGTCACCTTCTCCTTGCGAGGTTATCGGGAAAGAGGTTTTGGGTGTTGTACAGAAGGATGATGATGATGGATCATTAGGATTATGGAAACTTAGAGGGGTATACTTATGTAATGGATTTTGGGGTATGCTTTTCCCCAAAATGGTGTGTGCATCCAAGTCTTGATTATTGACAAGGGGGTGTGTTTGAATGGCAATTAGAAATGTACTTCCATTATTAACACTAGGTTGAGTTGGAGCAATAGATGTTGTGATTTGTGAGATGTTTTGAGTGATGCTTTGGGATGGGGGTGTAGATGAGATGGGGAGTGTGGATGAAATTGGAGGCATGACCTCTAAAGATGGTTCCACTATAGAGCTCACGTTGAAATCAGAAGGTAGTTTAGTCCCTTGCTTTGCTAATTTGAGCATGTATAGTGAAGGGTTGAATCTCATCATGATGTTGATAATCTTTTGGTTCTTCAGATTTTGAATCATTTCAGTGATTTCCTCATATGACATTCCAAAGGTATTATTGGTATGATCCTCTACCTACTCTTGAGGGTTTTGTGATGATGTAGGAAAGTTGATTAAAGGATTACTTGATTCAACGAGATTTGTTTCAGAATTTGTTTGAATTAGATCACTTGTAGTGGATTTTTCTTTGTTGGCTTCCATGTTCCTCTTGTGTTGAGATCTAGTTTGCACCATAAAATAGAGATCAATTTTGAAGAATATGGGAGATGAATCTCTAATTATTTTTGGATTGATCTAATCTTAGGCACAAAAAGAGAAATTTCAGTATTTTTTCAAGGATCAAAGGTGATATGATGGGGGTGATGTAAAAGATGGATGATGTGGATGTTTGAACTTTTGAGAAGTCTTGAGGGGATGCTAGACATTTTAGGACTTTTTGGATTTGTTTTTGGATTTGTTTTTGGATTTTGGATTGAACTTGATTTGATTTTGGGTTTTCTTTTGGATTTATGAACAAATAGACCCTAAGATGTTGGATGATTATCTAGGGGGTAAATCTGTTCAAAGGATGATAATTTGAATGTGTGTAGGGAGAAGGATGCATCTACCCACACCTATTCAAACAAGATGATAATTAAACCAAGTATATGAAGAAGGATGCATTTACATATACCTTGCTAAACAAGATGGTTAGATATTTTTGACTAAGCATATGCAAAAGGATGCATCTACATATACCTAGCCAAAGATGATTTGATGTAAAGATTTCAAGAATTTGTCTTCAAGGATTTGATGGTTTTGATTTTTTGCCAAAAAAGCCTAGCATGGAGGATTATTTCAAGCTTTTTCAAAAGATGATGGTGAGATGATTTTTGGTTTGATGTTCAAGGATGAATGACAAAGATTTGACTTTGATCCTAAAATGTACCTAAAAAGACACTTGTTTACTAGACCTTGGTATTGAAGAACATACAATACTTTTAAGGACCTCTATAACTAAGAAGTGGTTCAAACTTAGCATACATTTCTAGATTGTTCAAAGGAATGAGTCTATAGAACCTTGTGAATTTTTTTCTTATTTTGATATGTTGCTTTTGATTGAACTTCTGAATGTATTTCTTGATGACCTTTTGAGTGTGACTTCTAAATTTTGAACTTTGGCTTAAGGACTTTTGTTTTGGGATTTTAACTTTCTTGGAAATCATGAGGAACTAACACATGTGTGAGAGCCAATTTTGCTTAGTGATTTTGTTTTACCACAAACACTTCTTTGATTAGTCTTCCAAACTAGATTTCCAATGTCCAAATTTCTTCGGATCCCACAAAGTATGTTATGTGAAATTTTGATGAAATCAAGGCAAGGGTTACCTATTGTTTAACTTTAGTAGGAAAATTGAGATGTAAATCCAAGTGTTTAGAAACCTCTAAGGATAAAATCCCAAGGGAAAGAAATAACACATGAATGTGGTCAATTGTATTTTCCTCCTAAAAGGTTTGAAATTTCCGATGATGATGTTAAATATTTGAGCCGTTTTCAAACAAGGCACAACCTATGGATATGAAAAGAATTATATTTGTTGAGTCCTTAATTTGACAAAAAGCCTCGAAATGCTACTCTCGCTTCATCTTTAGCTTTAATGTTTAGATGCTTTGACCCCACTGATCCTCCACAACACCTTCACTTATATAGGAAGCTGCCATCAACAATCGAAACTCCCATGGCATGCTTTCCATTTCTACTAAAGACTGTTAAAGTGTGGGGCGACTTCAAAATGACTATTCTTGCACCAACAAATAGATAGGGATTTTGTCCTTTCTACAACAAGGGTTTTAATTCATACTTTATGTTCATAGGAGTTGACCAAATGTGGTGAAAGACCATTGTTTCCCTTCTCGTTAGAGCCAACCACGTGATATTGGCGTTTATTCCAATACCCACATTTATATCCTGGCTGGAAATACTCTCTGCTTTAGAGTGTTACCAGTTGAGTCATTCCCTTGGGTGAGTACTTTTCCCCAAGGCAGGCCCTCTAAGATAAAAAAAAGCAAGTAAACATATTCATAATTTGATCAACCTTCATTTAGAAACAAAGGGAGAACACATGCAATAATTTTACTCACACTCGTACAATGTTTTTTTCAATATTAACCCCAAATTGAAATGTGGAGGTGATCACTTTATCCCACCCTAAGACCATCAAAAATACTTTTGATTCTCAATATCGCCATGAGGCGTGAGAGAAACACATATGTCTTTTCAATGGCATTAGTTTGAGTAAGTAATTACAAAGAAAAGTTGCACATGTTCCTTTTAATCCAACAAAAGCAATAATGATTTCTTTTTATAGCACCAAATGAAGTGTGAGATTTTTCTTGTTCAATTATTAGTCCCAAACAAAATCTAGTGATTTTGTGTTCTAAAGTTCTTTTTAAGCCCCTTTTGTAACAAGAATTTAAAGAGTTCTTTTTAGAGCCCAAAATGAAGCTAGTAAGTCCTAAGCATGAAAGATAGCAAATTTTTCCTTAAGAGGAATAGTGAATCCTCTAAGAATGTTGAACAAATAGTAGAGTGTTTAAAAACACTTGGTATTACAAGATGAGGTCATCATGCTTATTTTCTTCTTCACCTTTGACCAATTCAACCTACAAGAAAATCAGTTAAATTCTACAAAAACAAAGGTCAAGAAAGTAGAAAACATGCCAAATAAACAGAATTTGATAAAAACACATGTTAGAAATAACTTGTCACTTTTTAGTTCCCTATAGTGGTGCAATCCACGAAGGTGTCTAAGCTTGAAGTCACCAGTGGTGTTGTATAGCATCACATACCAGTTAGCATCACTTTGTAGCCAGACCAATGAGCATGAAGGTGTCCCTATTTTGATCAGCGGTGTAGTTTGGATTTTGAAAATATTCTAGCGGGTTAGAAAGCTTCATTGGTTTTGTTTAAAAATTTGAATTCTGGGTGGGAAGTCTGAAGTGTCACAGTTTGAAATTCTCAGTGGTGCTATATGGCAACGCTGAGTTCTCAATGGTGCTAAATAGTGATGCTGAGCTTCCAATGGTGGAGTTTTTTGTAATCACCCAAAAAGCACAAAATTTCTTCAAAAAAATGTGATTTGATCTCCTGGTTTCCCTCCTTCTAGTGCCAAAATGTGAACCTAGATCCTATACCTGCAAGAACACAACAAATGAACACATTAATAAGGTCAAATGCAAGTTAGAGTATAGATTCCTCAAGAAATTCATTTAAATTGCTAAAGTGAAAGGAAATGAGATGAAGAACACAAGAAACTAAAAACATATCAAATCCTATTCTAATGCAAAGCAAACTCTTAATCTCTTGAGGGAATTGGTGCCAATTTGATGTGAAAATTAGCCCTTTCCTAACTCCAATGATTCAATGTTGATTTGGTGATGAAGATTGATGAATGATCCAAGATAAAAACCTACATAACCTAACTATAGACTCAATGACATGGATGAATATTGCTAAAGATTTGAGTATAGTAAGTTTACTCAAGTTGTGGATGATCAAATGAGGGATGAAGCCTCTTATTCATAGAATTTCAAGTTGAAGAGAAGTCCAAAATAGAGCAATGTGGGACTAAGAATCAACCAATGAAAAAGTACCATTTGTAAATATGTGAATGGATGGTGGATGTGCAAGTTTTAAAGAATGTGTCAATAAATGCATATATTTGAATTTTGAAATTGTTGAAATGACATGTAAGAGGGAAAGAAGTTGCATTGAATGCCACTTGTCTCAAGGCAAAAGGAATTTCTAGGTGGAGTAAATTCCTTGTTGGAAGGACAAAGTCCACTTGGATTTTGAATTCAAATTTGAAGAATATTCCTTTTTTTAATGCCTTTTGAGAGAAAATAGAGTTTTTAATAAATGAATTAAATCTATTTTCTTGTGCAAGTTGCAAAAGATAGAGGATGGGACATGAGAGGAGATTAAATTAATCAAGGTTAATTAATTTAATAAGAGATTAGAATGATGTGACATATTGATTTAGATTTATGGATTGATTTAATTCAAAATATGAGAAGAATATGGTTTCAAGATTAAATAAAGATTTTTGTTTTATTTAATCAAGGGGATGAAGTTAGATTAAATCAAATACGGTTTTAATTTACCTAATTTAATGGATGAACTTTAGAGATTTAGTCGAATAAAATTGATTATTTAATTAAATAGGGATAATTAGATTAGACTGATTGATTTAATTAACAAGAAAGGATGACTTAATTAGATAAATGATTTATTTAATTAGGAGTGGAATATTGATGAATTTAATCAAATAAAGGTATTTGATTAAATGGTTAGACTAAGGGATGATTCAAGATGAAGCGATGTTAGTGGTCGGGATCAAATGTGCAGTGTTAATCAGTATATTTTATGTGTGTATAGTATTAGGCCTGTGAGCTGAATCTGTAAGCTTGGATGTCACCAGTTGTTTGTAACTAAGATTTCAGATAATAAGAATGTTTTAATCTAATTTTTTCCTCCATTCCTTGTGTTTTTTCTATTGTGTGACTCTTGTTGCATGGTCCAAATAGTTCTCATTGAGGACCCTCCCACCATGAATACATTAGATGGTATTAGAGAAGGTTGCAAACCTTGAGTGGATTGCGATCCTTGTGGCATTCCTTGAGTGAATAAATCACCAGTTTGAGGCAGGCTATAAGTGTGTTCAATAGATCATTGAGAGAGAGGCAATTGAAACCTTGTAGTCAGATTATCAAGTTGAGGCAGTTTCACCGAGTAGAGGAAGAGATGTCGCCGAGAAGGATGAATCCTAGAAGAATGGAGCAGATGATGGAGAACTTTAGAAATGAGATGAGGAATGAGATTTGAAGCAGATTGAGAGTAGTGGCACAAGTGAGTAAAAGTCATAGG
>VDFB02199644.1:0-15076 GCA_007258455.2 Sequoia sempervirens
AATCTGCTTTAATGTAGCCTATAATAGTCCAACTTTTTGAATTCCTCGTCTATTTTGATATCAGCCCATATGTCCTCAATTTTGTGTACATGTGTATAGGCTTTCTTGGTTTGATCCTTCATACATTGGCAATCAAAATCAAGCCTTCTCTTGAATATTTTCAATTTTACCCACTACATCTCTGATTCAATAGCTTTAGCTTTAGGAGTAGTTTGAATAGAATACCTACTGATTGTTAATGAAAATTTGAATCTTGGCTTATGGGAATCTGTCTACTTGCTATGCACTACAATTATTTTTTTACATAATTCCATCAAGACAATCTTATCACTAGGGTATCATGGGAGCATGTATGGATACCCAGTAAATCAACCACCTCATAGTTATGTAAAAGTAGGAAATAGAAGATACAAATAGCCATATTTATTCACTACTTTCCAATCCTCATAAAATATTATTTCCCTTTCAAGCTCTAGATCAAATACACACTTGAATGGAGCAAAGAAAGAATCATTCACCCTTCATAAATGGTGAATGCTTCATTCAGATTAATCTATGAAAAGTAGTTATACACTTGGGTCACCCTTTTGTTTCCCTCTATTCTTAAGCTTGGAAATTCCTTATTGATGTAGCAGTATACACGAAGTATGAAGTCATATAGAACTTCTATGTTGTAAGCATCTTGGTCAATTTTTCATGAATGGAAATGCTAATTTCTTCACCCTAGAAGATCTGTTGTTTCCTCTTCAAAATAATCTTGATGTAGAGATACATCTAGTTTTAAAAATTGGATGAGATAGGAAAAACTTGCACTCTACTGAGAAGAGTGATTAGATCATTCACCTCTTCAATGAAATCACTGTGAGGGAAATTCTTGGGCCACCTGGAGATTCCTGGTCAAGGTGTCTTCAACCATTTAGTGTGGATTGTCCACTTAGAAGTGTCTGAGTCTTTCTCATATTCCACTTATGCAAATTCTTTAGAGATTTCCACATACCTATCAATGCTTAGAAATATAAAATCCTTGTCAAAGAATTTGACATTAAACCTTATAATCATATTCCCATTTGTATCATTAACACTTCTAACTTATTCTTGTCATAGTGAGAATAAACTTGTAAGAAAAACTTTGGGTTCTAGGCTGCAATAGGAAATGAGGAAACTAGTTGGATATTGCTTTGAATAATGGGCCTCATACAATTGTCTAATGGTTGTTTTTTGTCCTCTCTAGAAACTTTGACATGTTTACATGCTTTATTTTTGTGTCCTTTATATCAACAATGTTTGATGTAACCACAGTGGTTGAAAACACTCCTTAATACTTATATTTAATTTCTTTATCCTTATTAGGAGATGGGTCTAACATCTAAAGAAAATTGTCTTTGAAGGAATGAAAATGTGAGGATCTCGAAGTACATGCACAAGAAATTGTATGAAAATTTTTAGCATATTTGCAGCATTAGAGATATTGCATATTGGAAATTTCAGCACGGAAAAAAATCAAAATGATTGTGTGTATATCTGGGGCTTGAGCACAATGGATGCAAAAGTAGAGCTTGAGCGGTCAAATTGGAAAAAAGGAAAAAAATTCCTCAATATTAGAGAAATTTTGCTTTTTTTGTTAGGTCACTAAAAATTAGCGTCGTTGCAGGTGGAATGGAACAAAATATTTGGGTGTTGAAAAATAGCACTATTGCAAGCAAATTACATGATGTTTGCAATATAATTGTAAAGTCATTGAAAAATAACAATTTTATAAGTGGAAGTTCACTTGGTTTTGCAAAGTCATAGAAAATCTTCGATCACACATATGAGGTAGAACAATTTAAATTTTGATGCTAGGTTGGGGTTTTTACCAACCCCTAATCATTCATTGAGCTTTATGCACCATCGAAGAAAAACCCTAATAGTGCATATTAACCTTGGGAGTTCACCTTTTATCTACACAATTGGTAAAATTTTCCAATAGTGCATATACCATGGATAGATCACTTGTGCAATCAGTGAAAAACACCGATATCCCATGATAAGTTAATGCAAGGTCGAGTAAAAAACTTGATCATACATATGATAAACAGTGAGGCATGGGATCGGATTTATATTGTTTAGGAAGGGAAAAAATCACCAATCAACATTTTATGGGACCTGTAATATATGCAATACATCATCAAAATTATTTGACATTGCATATCACAAGACCATTGATAAATATTTGCATACCATACATCGGTAGTAAATTTTATTTTCGTTGTATGTGGGGTTGAAGAATATGTATACGTGGGGATTTCCTCTACTCTAACAAATGGAACCAGGTATTACAATGTTTATACAATGAAAAATGACACTGTTCCAAGGGAGGTTGACACAAGAATGTTGACCCCTCCATGCAATGTAAGAATTAAAACCTACAATGAATAGAGGAGTTGTGGAGTTCCAATCACATAATTTTTAATAACTTCTCAAAGCTTCAACAATTTATTATTCAAAAGAGTAAGAGCAAAGTTTCTAGGAAGCTAAAATTAACAAAAAAAGAAAATAATTCCCAAAAGGCAAGAACAAATCTAAATAATGAAAGTAGGGTTGGGGCCCCTAAGCTTAGTTGGCTAAATGTTCCTAATGCGGGGAGGGTTAGTCATGATATCTAGTCTCCCCCCACCCACATGGTACGAGAAGGAGCATGCTCGTGCAGTCTTTGCCCGATCCGTTAAAAAGAAGTTTACGAGGTGCAGCTGCGGTTATAGAAGTGGAAATTGCTGCCCAATTCCTACTTGATCTAAAATAAATAAATAAATAATTTTGAGTATTACGGCGTAGTGTAATGGTTTTGCTCCGGTGGCATTGTTATTCTTGCCACCAAGGTTCAAACCCCATTGGGGTGGTATTGTTGAATGGTTGTATCCGGTTCATAGCTCCGGTCAAAAGCGTTTACCCTTGAATAATAATAAAAAAATCAATTTGGGGTTGGGGCCTTGGCTTCGGTTGGCTAAAATCTTTTCATATTCTGCGGGAGGTTGGTCACAAGGTCTAGTCTCCCCACCCCGAGTAGTAAGGAGGCATGTCATACAGTGCCGCGGTCTGCGTTAAAATTTTACGAGTAGCACTATAGTTTATATGGGGGTGTGCTGCGATTCCTGCGATCTAAAAAAATAATGTAACTAATTGAAAAAAACTAATTGAAAAAAATTTAAACTACAATAGGAAATGCAAATTTAAACAATACTCTAATCATTTAAATCTAAAACAAAAATAACATAAAAGAAAGAAATGAAACATGACATACTCAAAAGAAAAGTGATGCAAAAATGGTTTTTCCCTAGTCAAATCCATAAGAGGTATGCTTGAAATCCACATGCAAACAAACTAACGAACCTCAAATAAACTCACAGGAGAGAGAGAGTTTCAAACAATGAAAAATAAACAAAGAAAAAGGGAACAAAATGATTTAAAGGCCAACTAAAACATCCATTAAAGCTACATTTAATACACATGTTTGAACTTCTAGTTGCAGCATCGGGAAATTTTAATGCTAATGCATGACCAAAACTTGGTGAGTAATTTGCAAGGTCACTAAAACTTAGCGACCTTGACATCTTTTTCTATTTTTTGCATTTTTTACTTGCAGGGGCGCTAAAATTTGACACTCTTGCAAGTATAAAAAAAATTCTAACTCCAAAAAGCTAAACTTCACAACTTGCACCAAAAGGAAAATTTTGACAAGATGAAAAAGGGTAAGCTCAAAATGACTTTCTAAGGTTGGGGACCACACATGAGGAAAAACATGATTTGTCTCGTTTTGCATGCTTAGAGTGTGTGGGCTATGGAACATATAAGTTTTGTAGGGGTTATCCCATGAATTAAGCACAACTGAATTCGAGGATAACACAATCCTATTGTTGAATATCAATATAGCAATCAAGTATACATCCCAACCCTAGGCAAAAGACTCACTTTCTACTTTCAAGAAAATAGGAGTAACCATTCAAGGATAAACTACCAACATGGTTTGCACAACATCATATCTTATTAATGAATACATAATTCATCTAACTTGCTATCATTCCCATGTATTACTAACATCTTAATTCATGCAAGAAAAATAGGTAACATGTAATCATCATATACACATACCTTCTAAATAGTTTAATATAACTATGTCATACAAACATAATGATCATAACAATTAGTATCATACTAACAATCTTATTTCCAATCTAGCCATTTTCACAAGCTTTCTTAACAACTATAATAAATAATTATAACTTGCTCAAGCACTTGCATTCATAAATAGATACAATTTCAACATAAAAATAATGGAGTAGTAAAATTAGCATGCCTATAATTATAGCTCCCAACAAAGATACTGCTTCCTAAGTGTAATTCCCACAACCACGCTTTTATGCTCCTATGTTTAGCCTATCTCCAATTCTAGCCTCTCACAAAACTCAAACTACAAATTCTCAAAGCAATCTCTCCTTCCTCACTAATGCACTCAACAACTTATTTGCATAGAAAACTATAGCCATGAACTTCAAAATAATGATAATGAATGAATAAGAATGAATGAGTGAACAAAAGGTAGAGAAGCTACCTCTATTTATACTAAAATATGATAAATTAACTGTTACAAACAAGCTCTTCAAACAACCATCTTTTGTCTTATAACTTCCACCACTCAACAGTAAAAACTAACTTCCCTTCTAAATGCATCAACTAAGCCTAAAGAAATGAAATTTGGCTGCTAAACACACATATGGGTGATCCCACAATACTAGTTTACAATTTTTGGCCATTGGACACTAAAATATAATTTTTAACTTTAGAAATCCTTTACTTTTGGGCACCTATAAGCTGGCTAGAAGCATGATTTGAAGATGATGCAAACTAGGTTTCATGACAGCATTTTGTCTATGGAATTCTAAATATATTTTTTCAAAATTTTTTGGGTGATTACACTTATTTTCCATCTTCCTCAAGACTGAAGGTTTTAGGAAAACAACATTTTTTAAAAGTGACACTCATATAATTATAATGCATAGCACTTCCATGAAGGACCAAAATTCTAATTATTTTGAATTTAGATTTGTAGCAGATATCTAATTAGCTTCACTTGGTTAGGTAGTTTTTTTATTGAATATTTTCTTCAATAAAGTTGAAGTCAAATAAGTGGTAAGACATAGCACGACCATATAATGTGTAAAATTTTGTATGTATTGAAATCCAATTTATTTTTTGTTGGATCAAGGACTTCAATATCTGCTATTTTTCCACATGTGCAGAACAAAGAGCTTGATTTTTGATGAAAAACCAATGTTTAATAAAAATAAAAAAACAAATACATAATAAAACAAAAACATATTAAAATTATAGTTGTTGGATAGCTCATTCCAAGGACTACCTGATTCCAGTTGGGTTTGTGAAGTCTCCTCCATTTTCATCCTCAATCTGAGCTTCAAAGCATAAAAATCTAGACTTTCAAAGTGCTTGAGGGGGAGAATGAGGGCAAAGGGGGGTTCAAGCATTGAGAAAATCCATAGGGGTTTGCTCAAACCCATAGGAGTTCACTTGAACCAGGGTTTGCTTGAACCCTGCTTCGAGCGAACCCCCTTTCCTTTTGCATTTTCTTTGTTTTTTTTGGGTAGGAAATGTGGGGCCAGTATTTAATGGGTTCGCTTGAGCCGAAAAGTTCATTTGAACCCCTAAAACTAAATTATTTTGCATGGGGTCATTTTTTTCTAGTTTTCCTTCCTCATTCGAATTGTAAACCACTTTTGTGGGTTTACCCATACAGTCCCTACATTTTTAGTTTCCCCAATGTGGTTGAGTTGCCTCTTTTAACTGCCAACAACAGTTGTTATTTTGCTGAGTCAAATGGAGCAGTGTTTACCTATAGGTTACTTATTTGCATACCAAGTCAACTTCTTCTAGGCTTCAACCATCTCATGGATTTGACAAAGTATTATGCCCTAATATAGTTGTGCATGGGTTTTAGAGCAACACTTTGACTTATATTTACATTCTATCTCTTACATGGTGCAACATATTACATAATACTCACCCCTATCGATGTGTGTTGGTTTTAATATAATCAACAACTTAATCAAATTAATTTTCTTACCTCTATATAGTGCAGATTTAAGCATTGTACATAAACTTCATTTAATACAATTCACTTTGCAAGCAATACCTTATGTACTTATGCACTTTTATTAGCATTTGAATTATTTTGAAACTCTTCTCCATACTCCATAATGGTGATACTTCTCATTTCTTACAGTGACTCAAGCAAGAGTTTGAATTATATTATAACTCCTTACTTTGCACTATCTATCACCACCATGTGGCTTGCCAAATCAGCCCATAAGAGGCCCTTATTTGAATGGTATTTAATATGTTTTAACGTATGTCTTTCAAATGCATTTACTATATGCATATTACATGATATTTGTAGCCACCTTTATTAATGAAGGCCTCTATCACACTACTCAAGCTTAGTAATATAAACTCATGGTCAAGCCATGTGTATACAAGTATATCATTATTCTATGAATGCACATCATACATATATGCATTGAGAAACACTTATAATATAATCTTCAGTATATATAATATTTCAAATATATATATAACATGATATATACATGAATATATATATATATATGTTTATTAAAACTAATAATTACAAATCATATATATTAATCAATATATGTAAATGTATATATTTATATAAATACATATATTATTATGTGTATATATGTATATACGTTTTACTCGATACATACATATATACATATGTTTTTATATATATACATATACATATATCATATTTACTATTTCAAAATAAGTATATATATATATTCATCCATAAACATATACAAAGTATTGGTTAATATATATAAGGGTATGTGCAGGATCATGATAGGCCAAAAAGTGGCAATATGATGGGTATGTGGTTGATGACTATTTTTTTACACAAAATTGATGAAACGAAAAGGGTTTTTAAAGGAGATTATAAGATTTCCACTGATATAAATTATGCTTTACTTTGAATTTAATAAGTAATTATTATTCATTTTCTATTCAAATTATGACTAAAGTCCTGATTGATAGACTGATTGAAAAACATCTATAGCTTTCAAGCGGTATCACATTTTTTGAATCCAAAACATGTGTCACATTCTATGATTTACATACTATAAAGTTAAAAAGAAAAAATAATTTTTATGGAAGTTTTGACGTTAAGGTGGTCAAACATATGAATTTTATATTTTTTTAAAAATTGTAATAAAAATCATAATTAATTATTTACTTGGAAAAAAATTACAAAAATACCATCACATTGAGGCATGATTCCTCTAATATCTAAAAACCATTATCATTTTGTTTTGTTGTGTTGGGGTGGTTGAAATGATTTACCTACTTATTTTTCACTGAAATTTAAGTACCCTTTGCATTGAAATTTTTAAATTTTTCACCAAATGAGTTTTTACATGATTTAAAAAAAAACCTAGTAGTTTAGAAACTACATTCAAATTTCTATAGATTCTATTCTTACATATTTTTGAAATAATATAGATAACTTATTCAAATTTTACATCAAGAGACACTAACTCCTAATTTTCTAAATTTTTTGCCATAAGGGCTTGTTTTTCCATGATGATCCTACACATACCCATAATTACATGATGAAGAACATATACTCAATACAAAGATTTAGTCACATAATCCAAACCAAAGAATAATCAAGAAATAATAGACCAAAACCAAAGCCTATTTCAAATCATCCTTAAACAATGCCCGAATTTTACTTACCAATTCCCAAACTAACTCGACTCAACTTGACCAAACTAGGATGTGAGTGTGTGATAGCTCATGTAGGCATAGTAGGGTTACCAAAACAACCTCCTCTCCTAAGTGTTACTCTCCACTCTTCTAGAGGCTCGATTCTTTTTCCTGAATCCAACTTAGTGCATCATAAAAGTAGTTAGCTGATCACATGAAATTCATTTGCATCATCAAAGTATTAAAACAATCATATTGTAATACATATTCATTCATGCTATTTTCCATCAATATAAAAAAAAAATCAATTAATGCATTAAAACATTTGGTAATCCCACAATGGAGTGTAACATATCAAAGTCATGATTTACATTTAATATCATGTTCACTCATAAAGGTAAAAGTAATCTGGTAACTGAGAAATAGGGTGTAACACGTGGAAAAACCAATCTTCAAACCTTGAAAGTATTCCACCTTATTTCCATTGCTCTTTTTTCTTCTAGCATTAGCAACACCACATTAATGATCCTTAACCCATTTTCTTGAGTCATAGAATTTTGGACTTTTATACTTTCCTTTACTAAAAAGTACATTTGGCACTCTATATCCCTAACCCTTTGCCTTTACCTTTTCATCCATATTATTTATTGGTATCATATTTTCCCTCACCATGATCCCACATCTTCTTCCATTAGTATTGGGTATCCATTTCCTTGTTCCTCCCTCCTCTTTGCACCTTTTCCTTTCAAACTCCTAAGATTATTTATACAACCTTCTCTAAAACTAAATCAATATATAGTAAGCTTAAACCATAGTTCCCAACTTCTAAATGCAATTTAGAGGTCTATAGATTATACCAACCAAATTAAACCCACCACAAGATATTCCTTTAATAACAATTCCAATGCCATATGTTGATAGTGATATTTTTCTATGTGTCACCTAGTCACTTTGTTGGAATAATCACAACATGACACATGTATTACATGCACCTAAACATACAAAGAAAGTGGGGAAATGTATTTTGATGTGACTAAATTTGACAACCTCCCTATCCAAGCAATGATTTTGCTGTGAATTCCTTCCTAAAAATCAAGAGTAACTAATCAAATGGCCTCCAAATCCAAGAAATCTCTATCTACCATCTGTGGGCGGGCGGATGAACAGGATCGCGGGTTTCTTTGGGGATGGTACAACAGGAATGTTGGTAGGATTTCTTTGGTATAGACATTAGGCACTGGTCGTGTGTTCTTTATGAAAGACATGGATAGTTGGATCTATTCCTATTAAGTTGAAAAATAAAAAGAGTGGGGTAATGGAGACTAATGATGAAAACTCATAAGTGCACTAGAAGGTAAGTCTTGTAAAATTACCCTACAAGAATAAAAAATGAGGTGGAGATCATGTAGGTATTAAAAAGAAAGTTTTGGTAGTATTATGTGTCTTGTACTACCCCTAATAAATTAATGTATTAAAATGAAAGGAGTTAAGGATGCATAAATTAAATCAATTAAATATTTATTGAAAACTTTGATAACAAGAGAATAAAATAATTATTGGTGAGATCAAGATTGTTTTTGAAAAAAAAAATGATCATGATAGAAAATAAGGAAGAAGAAAGAATGTTTAAGCAATCCTTGGACTAAGAGGAGAGATAATGGAAAAGGATAGAAAAAGTGTGAGAATAGTAAAGAGTGTTTCAAGAGGGGTGCAATTGAAAAATCCCTAGTATTGAGATAGGTAGATCCTCAATGGACATGGAATTCATGAATATTAAAGAAATAAAGTGGTCTATAACCTAATTTAGAATTATAGTCTAACTAAAATGATAAGGTAGTTGAAATAATATAAGGAAACATGAACTTAGAGAAGTTTGAACTTATTTGTAGGGATACTATAGATGTGGTTGCTATGGGGAAGAAGACGAAGTAAGGGAAGAAGTACGAAAATTTTTAATTGGTGTTGAAGAGGAGATACTATTTAGCAATAGAATAAAAGAAGTCACCAACAATTTAGAGTTTTCCAAGGAAACTTTGGAGATGATAGATGAGATCAATTCCTAAGTTGAGAAAGAAAACAACTAAAAGAAAATTAAAGGTATATCAATTACTAGCGATGTTTTATCAGCCAACATATTCCCCAAGCTAAAGAGATACTATAAGGAAAATATCCTTATTAACTAAGAGTCACCTATCATGCTGTCAAAATCAAGAAGAATTTATAAAGAGTCTTGTAGACATGGAAAATGTACCAATCACACTTGATCCTAATCACTAACACTGCTTCATCCCGAATCATCCCCTTTGCTAATCATTTAATTAAATAGTTTGTATTTGATTAAACTCGTCACATTTCATCCCTTAATTAAATAAATCAAATTTATCTAATTAAGTCATCATCTCCTATTAATTGAATAAATCAATGTTATTTAATTAACCCTATAGTCTCTATTTAATTAAATAATACATTTTATTTAATTAAATTTATAGTCATAATATTAAATTAAATCAATCTTTATTTAATTTAATCTAACATCATCCCTCTTTAATTAAATAAATCAAAATCTTTATTTAATTAAGTCTAAATCATATTCCTCTCATTTTGACTTAAATTAATCCTCAAATCTAAATCAAAATGGTCAAATCAACTAATCTCCTTTTAATTTAATCAAATCTTGATTAAATTAATCTTAATCACCTCTGATTTTGAAACTTGTCGTGCGTCGACTTTGCTTTCATTTGGCCAAGTCCTTATAGTACCCTCAACATGGCATCAAAGGAATATTCTTCCAAATTTGTCTCAAGCGGGTTTGTCCCTTCCAACAAGGCATTCAATATCTGCCATGTCCTTGTGCATTGACCAAGTGGCATTTTAATTCATTATTTCTCCCTCCAACATGTCATTTCATAAATTTGAAATTCCACCTAATATCATTTATTGTGCACATTCATCAAAATGTGTTCAACCTTCATCCTCTCACATCTTGACAAGTGGAATTTGGCCATTGGTTGATGATTAATCCCACATTCATCCATTTTTCCTCATTCTCCAACATTCTTATCTATAAATAGGAGGCTTTCCTTTGTATTTTGGATCCACAACTTCATGCAAAGTCATAATCTTTAGATTTTGAATTTTGCTCATTCATCATTCATCCATTTTCAAGTTTTATAGCTAGGCTATGCAAGGTTTTCTCCAAGGAATCATCAAATCATCATCAAGGCATCACAAAGCTTACAAAAGATTGGGAAAGGGACATTTTTCACATCAAAATAGTGCCCTTCCCCCATGGGATTGGGAGTTTGTATGCTCTAATAGGATTTAATAGCTTTCTTTGTTGTGTTCTTCATTTATTTCCTATTTTGTGCATTGTAAATGAATTCTATGAGGAATGTGGATTTAAACTTGCATATTGATCTAATTGTGTGATTGCTTCTTGTGTTTATGTAGGTCTACAATCTCCATTCACATTTTGGCACTAGAAGGAGGGTAGATTGGAAGAAATTTACACATTTTTCTCCAAAATTCTATTGTTTTCTTAACATTTTTGTGCCTACAGGAAATTGTGCTGCTATGAGTCTAGCGGTGCCATACAGTGATGCTATGAGTCCAGCAGCGCCATACAACAATGCTGCAAACTCCAAACTTTGCCGCTAAAGTCTTCCCACCCAGAAATTCAAATTTCTAAACTCTGACATTGGTCCACTTTTACGTCAGCGGTTTTGGCGGTCTAAAGTTGTGTTGCTTGCGCCGAACAATGCCGCCGTGCGCGCTCCGCTGGGGTCCACGGGGCCTGGGGCACCATTTTTTAAGTCTAGCAAACTTTATATGGTGCGTAACTCTTCCGTGTGTGCTACTGTATGTAGGCTAATACAACTGCTAGAGTTGGGTAAAGATTTTCATTTCAATTTTAACATGTGCTTTTTATTCCTGGTTGCTGGGCTTCAGCTTTGGTTTTTGACCTCTATTTCTATAGTTTTAACTTAGTTTTGTAGGTTAGAAGCAGTTGAGAGGTGAAGGGAGGGAAACATGGACAAAGACTTCTATGACATCATCATCTCATTGAATTAGGTATTTTTAAACACTTTTGGGAGAAATTATAATCCCTCCTCTAAGGATTTGTTATCTTTCATGCTTGTAGGACTCAATAGATTTCAATTTGGGTTTAAAAAGAACAAGAGAAAATGATTAAAAAGAACCTTAGGCAACTTACTAGATTTTGTTTAAGGTTTAACAATTGAACAAGCAACTTTCACTTCTCCTTTTGGTTCTTAAAAAGAATCCAATTATTGCTTTGAGGGATTAAAATGAACATGTGCTTCTATGTTTTGTAATCTATTATCCAAAATAATATCATAGAAAAGACGTATGCACTTCTCTCGTGCCTCACGATGATCTTGAGAATCAAAAGGCTTTTTGTGATATTAAGTTGTATAAGTGATTACCTCCACACTTCAGTTTGGATTCTAAAATTGAACAAATCTTGCGAGTGTGAGTGGAGTATATCATGTGCGTTCTCTCTTTGTTTCTAAACAAAGAGTGGTCAAACTATGGATGTACTTGCTTGCTTTTTTATCTTTAGAGGGCTTTCCTTGTGGGAAAAAGTAATCACCCAAGGTAACGACCCAACCGGAAACACACTAAAGCCAAGTGACTTCCAATCGGTACATAAGTGTGGGTACTTGAAGAAATTTCAAGTATCACAAGGATTGTTTCGAAAAGAAGGGCAACAATGGTCTCTTGTCACATGGATGATCCCCCACAAAAAAAAATTCTTATATTAGAACTCTTTGTCTAAAAAACCAAAATCCTTAATCTATTTGTTGGTGCAAGAATGGTTGTTCAAAAGTTGCCCCACATTTTTTATGGCTTTTAGTAGAGATGAGAAGTATGCCATTGGAGTTTCATGGGTACTAATGCTTGGCTTACCTAAGAAGCGAGTGCACTATAATGGGGAGCCTATGTGGTTGAGCATCTAATCATCTACTAAAAGTAGGCATAGATAGATTTATCCAAGTAGGGATTCAACAAATATTGTCTCAATATCCACAGGGTTTTGTATGTTATTGAAATAAAAACACTTTGCTTGGATTTTAAACATTGGAAAACAAACATTCAACATGATCATCAAATTTCAAACCCTTTAGGAAGCAAATACCTTTGAAAAAATTCAAGTGTTATTGCTTTCCCTAGGGATCCTATCCTTAGAGGTTTCTAATCATTTGAATTTACATCTTAATTTTCTCACTAAAGTCAACAATAGGTAACTTTTTCCCTAATTTCCTTTATTTCCACATAATGGACCTTGTGGGATGAGAAGAAATTTGGACATTGGACATTTAGTTTGAAAACCTAATCAAGAATTGTTTGTGGTAAAAAGAAGTCATTAAGAAAACTTAAGAAACAATTGAACCTCACACATGTGCTCTTTCAAATGATTTCCCGAAAGATCAAGATTTGAAAACTGAAGACCAAAGGTCTTAGTCAAAAAGCTCGCAAAAAAAGGTTGTCTATGCTTTACGAGTTTAAAGAAAGATTGACCTTCAACTTTTAGAAATGTGCATCAAGAAATAATCCAAATTTGTATTCATTTTATTATTTTCAAAATCCAAGTCTCTTTCAAAGGTTTGAGTATCTCACTTAGGAAGTATTAGCATGTTCTTCAACACCTTGTTCTAGTAAACAAAAGTCTTTCTAAGTCTCTTAGAATCAAAATCAAACTCACATCCATGTTTCAAACATCAATTCAAAATTCACCTCACAAACAACTCTTGGAAACATTAAAAAAATCCTCTATGCTAAACTTTGGAAAAATCCTCTTGAAATCAAAAATCAAAACAAATCCAAGTCATCTTGTTTGACTATGTGTGTATAGATGAATGCTTCTTTGCACACTTAGTCAAATTATTATCTTGTGGACAAGTTCACTCTAAGACAACATCTAACCTCTTAGAGTTTATGAGTTCATTATCCCAAATCAAAATTAAAATCAAAACAAATCAATCCAAAATTAAAATCAAAAATTAAAAATTAAAACATCAAATCCAAAGTCCTAAAGTTTAGTATCCCCCTCAAGGTTTCCTAAGAGTTCAATCATCCACCAATCCTCCATCCTTCATTATCACCATCATCATCCTTTTGATCCTCATTTTCTTAGACTTTCTTTTTTGTACCTAAAGATTAGGTCAATCCAAAGAACTAGAGGTTCATCTCTTTCATTCTTGAAAATCAATCCCTATTTTATGGTGCAAACTAGGTCTCAACACAAGAAGAACATGGAAATGAACAAAGAAACATAAAATTCAAGTGACTTGAGTCAAACCAATTCTGAAATCAATCTCATTGGATTAAGCAATCCCCCAACCAATCTTCCTCTATCATCACAAAATCCTCAAGAAGATGGTAATTGAAGCTAGTCGTGATTGGCATCTCCAACTAAATCCCACCATATGGGCCTATCAAACAAGTATCCACACACCAATAGAGGGGTCTTGCAATAATAGGTTACACTTTTTTTGGGACATCCTCATTTTTGCTAAATCACATATTTTTAGAAATACAATGATTTATGACTTTTAAAGGTTCCAATTTAAATTGTTTTTTTTAATTAAATAGGGGTTGGTCAAGCCCACATAGATCAAACCCTTGGATGAGACATGTTAGATTTAAACCATACCTATAATCCTGAGTCTCCTCTACACACCTATCAAAATCTTTGATAAAAACCACTTTTGATTGTGGCACTTTGGGTGATCAAATGAATTAATTTGAAATTTATATTTTTGTAAGCCTACAGCCCACTTATTATAATCTTCCCAAAAAGTATAATTTTATATATGTTTAATTTGATTATTATATTTATTTTTTATTTCTTATGAATGTAGGATTTTCAATGAACATCAAGTTCTTTATTTCACACATACGAAAAAATGGAAAAATAGAGAAAAAAAATTCTAAAAAATACATGTCCACTAGGTATTGATGTCCTTATTCCAACAAAAAAATAATAACTTAATCCAAATGAATACAAAAAAAGTTATGCTGGCCGAAGTACACCTCTATCCAAATTATAATTATGCCGACTTGGAAAATTAATTAAAAAAAAAAAATGTAACAAAAAATTATGAAAGAATATCCATTCCCTAGATATTGGTGAGAAAAATTTGCATGTAAAAAATTATAATTTTATCCTATCTATAAAAAAAGTTACGTGGGCCGAAGTAAACATCACTTTTTAAAAATGTTGATTAGTAGAAAAAATAAGTTATTAAAAATTACATAAAATGATTCACAATTT
>VDFB02199645.1:0-12047 GCA_007258455.2 Sequoia sempervirens
AATATCCTTGATATATTAGTTTAAATAATTAGAAAACATCAACCTTGGAGATAACTTCAGTAATACTTTCAATTAACACAACAAACAATTGATACCAGAAAAATGTCACCACATCAAATGAATTCAATTGAAATCTCCATTGTTTCAAACATGCATCATAGTCTCAAAATTGTAAACATTTTGTATCCTACTATTTTTTTTTTTACTCGTTTTCTCTCTATATCCTTCATTCGCTGTAAAAAATGGGTATTTATATACTGGCCACATGAAAAGTCGCATCCATTCGTATTCAAATCTGGGTGATCATTTCATTTGGGCTTTTACCAACTTTCGCTAAATACCCACTTAGACATCTAGTAGTTTGACCAACGCCTTGAGTCTCACCTATAGTCTATCTGTATCTTCGCTTCTATTGCCAAGTTGTCTTGTAGTTATACCGATGTTATGGGTCTTCCTGACAGTTATCCTTTTGCTCTCAAGTGTATTGCTATGACTCTCGCCGATGAAAACTATCATTGTGACATAGGGGGTCGGGCAGATGCTCCACAGATTACTTTGTGTCTTGTCGAGAAATCTCCTTCGGTTCATTTTCTGATCGCTGAGACTTAACAATTTTCCTGTCGATGAAGCAACACTCGGTATGACCTTCATAGCTCTCCTCGATGAAGTCTGTCTCGCCGATGACCAATCCCTCCAAATTTTTTTCCAAGTATTTACCAATACAACACTTGTCACTATGACATAGGGGTTTGGTAAGACTCCCTGACTTCACCCCGATGACATCAACATAATCCTTCTTTGCCTTATCGACAAGATTAGATGAATGCTCTGGGACATTACACTGATGAATTTTGTCTTGCTGATATGTCTCTATGTCTTTTATCGGTAAGACACAAATAGGCTCGATATGACTCACCCCGATGCATACTGTCTTGCCGATAGGATCCTTCTTTCGCTGAGACTGCGAACTATGTCTGCCCAATGTGTATTACCAAATAAAATTTTATCCATAAGAAAATCCTGATCTCTTGCCGACAGACTGAAAAAAGACATGTTAGTATAAAATGCTTTATGGATTGGTGAGACCTGCATCATGTTACACCAATATAGTTTATACATTCAAATGCTTAGGGCCAGGTGAATTCTATGGGACAAAATGATGAAAACAAACTAAAGCATGGGAAAACATAATATGCAAAGTGGATTCTTGTACTCATGGTATGGGAATTTTAGGAAACTTATGGGTACAGACAACTGTAATTTTTTTGAAATTTTATAGTTCTAACAGTGGCTCCATCTAGGGATGAATGATTGTGAGATCATTGCAAGGATCCAGATCTCTGGGTGAGTAGACCAAACTCAAGGTGATGGACCAGTGAGAAAGATGGAATGAAAGGAAATGGAGATGAACATGACCCTATACTACTATACAAGGAAAGATTTATTTTAAATGAAGGAATTTTAGGATTGTCCATGTACTGGAAATTTGTTCCTGTTATTTCCTAGACTATTGTGCATGGAAAAAATTTGAGAGGATTGTCAAGAGTTGTCCATGCACTGGAAACCCTTAATCCTCTGTATTCATTTGGCAACAAAATCATACTTCATTTCGGTAAATGATGGCACAAGGCCACCCAAAAGAAAGGCCCATACTTTCCTCTGTCATAAATTTTATTTTGATTTGAACTTAGTGAAATTCTCTTGAAAGTATTCAGGTCATCCTCCTTGCTACTCTTGCTATCATAAAGATACTTGCAACTCTTTCTCCCATTCTGATCTGGGTCTTGCATCATGAAATGATATCCCTGTTGATTTGAAAACTGAAAACATTATTTATTCATCATATAATTGAGATTAATCTACATAGGAAATTTGCAATCATAATGAAACCAAGGAATACAACTTTCATGTACATGAGGAGGGAAAAAATTATGATCATCTATGTCACTCATCTCAATATTCGAATGCTTCTCACACAAATCTAAATGCTCTGTCATATCAACACTGTTTGAGATAAATAAATTTGAAACATTTTGCACATCTTCCATATCACCATTTGACACTGAAATATGATTCATATCCTCAATATCATGCATATCTGAACCAATCAAGGTTGGACTCCTATCATCCTTGGTATGCAAATAAATGTCTTCTCCACATGAGTTAGAAATTTCTAAATCACATACCTCTTCTTGAATGGATATAGATTTTTGATCAACTTCAAAGGTTTCTCCATCATTTTGATAAATGCACTAGGAGTCATATGAATCATTGCACAAAGTACTTTCACTATCAAAGCAAATTTAGGTTGGACATAAGACTTCAGAATCACCCTTGTGTGCACATCTCTGGTATTCAAGAGTTAGCAAATCTGAAATTTGCTCACTGCTGAGTGAATATGTTTCTTCTTCCATATCTTCCATTATTTCTCCCTCTTCTTGATCTCCATAAGAGTTGAAAATAACTCCTTGTTGTAGATCATGATTGACATGATTGTCCTCAAACTCTTCCTCATTGTGGCATGATACATCCTCATCATGGAGTGGATTCAAAAACATAGAGAAATCATTCTCTTTATTATCAACTGTGTCCCTATAGTTCCCAGCTACAACTGGAGGTGTTATTTGTTCACTGTCAAATGGACCCGCATTTTCCATTGCTTCTTCTTCTTGATCACCACATGAATTGCAAGAATCACCCCGTTGTAAGTCAAAATCCACAGGTTCATCTTCACAATCTGAATATTCATTGGATCCCTCATAACATGTACTGCTTTCCCTATCACAATCTGTTATGCAAGAGAGATCTCTTGTATCTTCATATTCATCATGCAGGTTATCATATGAATCATTCTGACTTGCACATGTCTCATCTTCTATTGTCTGCATTATTTGATCAATTTCTCTATACTCATCAAAAATACAACTATTGGATTCAACATTGATAGTGTTCTCATACCTTATCCTCTCCATGGAATCAATAAATTTATTCACTCAATCAAAGGCATGTTGTATTGATGATTTTGGCCAATAAGCTGATTCAGGTTTCCAAACTCTTATGAATTGTGCAACAAAAAGGGGTCTTGTAGGCTTATAATTAGGAGGTACTTGCATATAGATATTTATCATCCTATTGTACAGAGAGATTTCATCTTCTCCTTCATGTCTCCTTATGTTAAGAAATGCATAAAAGGGGTAAATTCCACATTATGATTCTGTGTTGGAATCTTGGCTTTGAGTATGTACGTACTCATCTTCTTCCTCCTTGAGCTATTGATTTGGATATACATTTCACTGTAGGTTTTGATTGACACCTTCACGTGGGTTGGGATTGTGTTGCATTTGACATTGATTATATTGATAGCTTACCAATCTTTGTCTAGGAGGGACTGGATAAGCACTCACTTGCTTTGATGGTTGTGGTGAATAAATGTTTTGTTGTGCATGATATGCATTGCTTCCATTGTGAAGATCTCCAATTGTATTATCAAGCACTTGTGGGGTCCAATGCCTATTTGCACTTGTGTATTCATTCTTATTGCAGAATTCTCTTGATTGTAATAGTTGTTTTTTCAATTGTTGTGTTTCTTTGTCCAATTGCAGCCGTTGCTTTTTCAATTCTTTAATTTCTTTTATCAACTGTTGCCTTCTAAAATATTCTTTTGTTCCATACACAAATTGTCTATCCATTCTTCATCAAGTTTTTACCAGAGTTGCCACCTACTTTTCCAAAAGTAGGAAAATGATTCTTTTAAAATTAATTTTGATTTTCTCCCCAGCGGAATCAGTTTTTCTAAAACTTTTCAAATTATGAATCTTTCTTCAATGACTCTATATGATGATCTTCAACCGGATATCCTACAATAATTCCCCAACAGAGTTTCCAATTTGTTAGCTCTCAAAAATGTAGGAAAAATACCTCAAGAGGTTGCCAATCTCTTGATAATTTTCAAGGTAACAAACAAGGCCAAATGATTTAGACCTTCTACTCTTTAAGTGCTGCTAAACCTAGGTGGGTGTGCCTATAACAATGAAGCAGACTTGACCAATGTTTATTCCTTTAAAGTGATTTACCCACAATGGAAAATAGGAGTGGATAAATGAGTTTTATTTTGGTACAAACTGTATAAGAAATATCAAGGCTAAAATCTAATGTGTTTGCGATTAGAATGTTATGCATGCAGAGTAAGAGAAAATTCAAGAGGAAAACCATATCACTTGAAAGACTAAAATCCATAGAACATTTCCAATATTAACAAGCACATTCCATCGTGGCATAATTATTTTGTGATATATTTACTAATTATGATAGAAAATATGTCTATTGCAAATAATAAAGAATTTTTTTCATTTTTTGGTATGGTTGTGTCCTTGCACATACTCTAATTAGGGGTACATGGAATTTAAAGCATTAGATTTCTATTTACTATTTGCAAGTTGGTAGGCTAAGATGTAGTTCTTGTCTGCCTTGTTTGTTTGTTTGCTTGGATTGTTTGATGAGACAAATATTTGTGTCCATTAAAAGACTTTATGTCTACCATGTTGAAAGAAACAAAGGTGACATTTGTAAGCTCCTATATCTTTTACACTTTCATTTTTGAATAGTTTACTAGATATTTCAGAACATTTGATGCGAGTAAAATCAGTACTAGACTTTGAAAAGATTTATGTTTGGCCTTCTGGCATTGAAGAATGAAGCATTTGTAAGTTGCTACATCAATTTCCATTCCATGGCATGTTCTTTTTGCATCTTTTCTTTTTATGAGTCAATGCTTATTTTTTGGTATTTGTGAATGGATTTAGGCTTGTAGTCTATTGTGATGCAAGCGGAAAAGGTGGAGTTTGTAAGTTACTCTATCTTTTGTGCTTCGATTTTTTCATTTTTCATCTAGTTTTCCTGGAATCTTTGATGAGGATGAAGTCAATGTCTTTTGGGAGGGTCTATGTGTGCAATTTTGCAATTGGAAAAACAAAGCCTTGGTGAGTTCCTATAGATACACTCACATTAGCGAAGGTTTCCTTATCCTGCAAGATTGAGGCGATAAAATGCAAATCTTCTATTCAGGTTGGCACGTGTCCCAATAAAGAGTCCAAGGCAAAACACGACTATAATATTCTTTGTTTTTTCATGCCTCTATTGCTCAATACAAATGTATACACAACTAGATAACAAAAATGTAGAAGACATAATCCTTACAAATTCCCTTTTTTTTCTCCCAATATAGTAGACATAGACCATACCAACAAACAACCACTTAATCATTTTACACCCAATGATTTTCTAGTTAGTTGGATGAAATTTTTATAATTGTGAAATAAATTCAAGTGCAGTTAGATAGCATGCATGCAAAGGAAATATTATTTCCATTCTTAATCATGAAAATAATATTATCATACTAAGTTGTTCATGGTTTCTGGAATTGGAGAACAAGGCGTTGGTTAGTTCCTATCTCTTTTACAGTGCCGTTTTACAGTTTTTTGCATTTATGCATTTTATGATTAATTTGCACTATGTGCACTCATGGTTTTCAATAGCATTTGAATTTATTGAGCAACAATGAAAATTAGATCCAACTAATTGGAAAATATGTCAGTGTAAAATCATTGTATCCATGTGGTGTTGTTTGCAATTTGTGTGTAAAAGTTAATTTTTTCTATTCTTTATGGGTTAGTGCATGTTTTCAGCTTAAATACTTAGGTGTGGTTCAATTTATTTGAATAATATTAGAATAGCTTCTAATTTAAATAGTTCCTAGTTTTCAAGTTTAAATTCTATTGAGGATAGTATTAGTTTTGTTGTAGACACAATAGTTTAATAAGTACTCAAAATTTTGTTCATTATCTCATACATTATAAGCCATGACGTGGATTGCTATTGTAGTTTTTATGATTGAATAATTTGTTGTTTTATATTCAGATGTTGCAAGCTGAAACACCTTCGAATGTGACAAGGGCAATGAAGATCAATGTTTCATCTTCTATACAATCGTCGATGGCTCTAACAGGGGAGTTATGAGGCAAATTACTAAATTTCAATTTACATTCATTGTTATAGATGTCAGCTAGTGAAAAAGTAAACCATTATTGATTCATAGTTTAATTTCTATTTGGATGGTTTATACAGGGCTTCAACATGCCTCAGCCTAGGCATGCGAATATTTCCCTCATGGAGAGTGATCATCAGATGGCGGAAAGTGATTATTTTTTTAAATATATAATTTTTAATAATGTAATTTCTATTTATTAATGTCTTTACTTCTTATTGTAATAGATAAAACTTCACCAAGAACTAAACACTAGTAGGAGTAGCAGGAGCACTCCTTGAGCGCAACAGAAACAAGTGACATATGTATCACCATCCAATCGACAAGCAAAGGGAAAGAGTTTATTTCGTGAGCATGAAGAGCAATTACTTTTGATTCTAGAGCCCTTTATTGTATGCCTACATGGCAGTTTTCTACATATTTTCTATTGGATATATTTGACATTGTATGCCTATATGGCATTCTTGTAAGCCTATATGGCTATTTTGTACCTATATTTCATACTTACATCAACATATATTGATGTATGCCTACATGGATATTTGGTTAATACAAATCTCTATTATCGATGGTATCCATATTTACATTCTAAATTGATGGTTCAATAGATATGAGTTTTGTGTATTCAAGTGTATACTTTACAACTTATGTGTATACTTGTGACTTACGTGTGTTCCAATGTATACTTTTTGACTTACGCGTTTTCATGTGTATAACTTGTATTCGTGCATATACTTTGTATTAATTTGTGTATACTATGTATTTGTGTGTATACTTAAAGGATTACATGTTTTTGAGTACTTGTGCTTCCCTTATTCACATGTACATGCTTGACTTATTCACGTGTATAATTATTAATTGGTTAGCCCTAGCATTGATCATTATTGTCTTTCATGGTTTTTCTTGAATATTAATTGATTGCTTCTAAACAACTTTATCTAAAAGTAAAAAGAACATTTTCAATTGGTATTCCATGAAATGATTCATAAAAATATTCCAATATATTTAATCCTTTGGTTGGAACAACTCAATTAAGAAAAGGATACATAATCTTCACAACATAAGTGCAAAACATAATATTTAAAGTAGATGACGTAGTTAACTTCTTGACACATTAACATACAAACATTTATCTTCAATAGTCTTTAAACATTTTCATAGCATAATCCTGATAGTGCAAAATGAATTGTTGTGTTCTTGATGCATCACCATAAAACACATCGATAGATTTATATGTCAACTTTTTGCAATATTATTTCTTGTATATGAAATGGACCAGGGAGAAAGCAAGTTATAATATAAGAAATGGACTCAACGCTATCCTAGACCCCCAAATAGGTCTATTTAACAAAGAAACACTCTCTCAATCACTCTTCCAATTGAAAAACACCATTGGGAAGTATTTACCAGTCTACAAATCCACAAAATCCATTTTTTAGGGTGTGATTGGACCTATAACCCCACTATTATCTAAACCATCACTTTTCTCAAATTTCACTAGGGTTTATTGAAAACCCCATATCCAGATGTCATACAACCTCAAAATCTCTTCCAACACTCTTCATTTTTCCTACACAAACTTAATTGATCACCAAATTATGCTACCCCTTGATTTTACCCACTTTTACTCCCTCAAACCTCTCTTTTTCATTCAAAAACCCCCTTTTCCTAAGTAGGGAATCATTCCATAACATAATTTTGACCTCCCTTGTCCTTGTAGACCATTTGAACACATCAAAATCCACAACCTCACCCTATTTCCAACCTATTCTAACTTATTCTCAAGCAATTTCTTCTTTTCACCTTGTCTAGCCTTACTTTTAAGGCCTAAATTTTGAATTTTGAATAGGAGCAGCATTAGTAATCTCTTCCAATGCCTTTACCAATGCTATTTTCTTATTCATAATCCCTATCTTACATAATTGACTCAAATGACCCCACACTAAATCAAAACTAAAATAAAGATTACAAAATGGCCTATCATGGCCTTCTTTGACATTATAATGACTAAAACCACTGAACTAGACCTTCTTCATCAAATGGAGGAACAAGGTTCTTTGCACCAATGATTATACATTTTTTGTGTGGAATACCCAGACTTCTCAACTATCATGTGTATGTTTCTCTTTTCATTTTTTTTGCATGCCATCATAAGGGATCAAGCCAGTTGAATGTAGCTTGAAGAAATTTTGCATGTTTGGGTGCGAAAGAGGACCATGCCCAATGTAAACCTACCTATCGGGACATGTTGGAGTAGTTTGTTTGGTCACACGAATTGTAAAATGAAAGTTGCACCACTTTGCAACTCTACATTGCTTTCATTTGACACTTTTTACATCAAGTGAAAAAATATCGTAACTCTCCACTATAAGTATATCATTTAAAAAATAAAATGCTCATTTAATAAAATAAGACACTCGTTTAAACAAGTATTGTTATCATAGTGAAAAAATATTGTTCTTATGTGTACAACAATTGGGGTAGCAATGTACAAGCATTGGATAATTTTATATTAATAGTTTGTACTATCACAAATATAAAAGGTGAGTACAATAAATAACATGTATTTTCCCATTAAATGTGAAGGATTTTCAAAAAGTTTTAGTGTTCAACTATTGGCCCATTTTTGTTCAATATAAGTTGTATTTTAAATAATTATGTGTTGTTTTTATAACAACAAATAGATTTTTTGTGTTCAAATTATTAAATCCATACAAAGTGAATATAAAGGGAAGAGATATCAAAGATTTATGGTTATCAATAAGTATTTGGTCCACTTAGGTTGTATATTAATTTTAATTTAAATAAAAATATGATATTTTATAGGCAATGATATTTTTTTGTTCAACTATTAGTTCCAAGATTAAGTTTTATGAACTCTTGAAAAGTCACCAAGACTTAACTTTAAATCAAACTTGATCTGAATCCAGAACTTTAACTTAAACCCTGGGAAACCTGTCCCTTAAACCTTGAAACCCTCTACCTCTACATTTAACCCTTAAATTCTCTCACTCACTCTTATCTCCCTCCCCTCTACCCTTAATCCTCTACCTTCTACCCTCTACCCTTAACCCTCTACTCTCTATCTCTCTCCCACTCCATCCCTCTCTCTCACTGAATCCCTTTATCTCTCTCCCCTCTACCTAATAACCCTAAACCCTTAACCCTTAGCCCTTAACCCTAAACCCTTAAACCCTCTACCCTCTACCCTTAACCTTGTCTCCCTCTATCTCTCTCCCACTCCCTCCCTCTCTCTCTATCAAGTCTCTCCCTCCTGATACACCCCCTTCTCAATATCTTGGATCTTTAACAGAAGACCCCACACAAATAGAGAGAGAACACCCCCTAAAATGGAGAGAGACAAAGAGAAGGACTAAGTATCCCCCTCTGAAGAGATCTAAAGGTAGATGCTTGAAACTAGATGTAGAAGATGGTCTATGATTGGTGAACAATGTTCCTCCCCTTAGGAAGAAACACAACCAAAGGTGTATGCAAGCTATCTCCCCACTCTTGAAAGGAATGTGTAGGAAGAAAGTGCAAAATGTATGGTCTCTAAACTTGTCTCAAGTGTCACTATGTTGATGTTTAAGGCTGTCATAATCAAATTGAGCATTCTAAGCCACATTGCTGAGAATGAAAAATTAGAATCTTCTAGAGACTAATGTATAACACAATTCAAAGACTCAAGTATCTCCTCTAAAGATGTCTTCTCCAAATTATGATCAAAAGTATCCACACTCATTTCAAATTGTGATGAATGATCATGTATAGAATGAACTAGAGGGTCAAATTGTTCCCTCACAAAGCTAAAGAAAAATCAACTTCATCAAAGAGAATATGAATATAATCAATAGTATCTCCCAAATCTACAAAATTTGTCTCCATAAAAAATTCTAAAAAACTCGTGAAGAGATTATCCCACAAAGCTGAATTAGGAAGACTATTGATATCATGTTGCAAAAAGTCATTGGAAGATTTCAAAGTAGCAACATTGAAATCTAAAGTAGCAACAGATGCAAGGACAAAAGATTTTTCCTCAAAGAGAAGATGAATTTCCTCAATAGTTTCATCTAGATCCAAAATGAGAGACTCTATAAAGAAACAAGAGATGTTTGGTAGAAATTGGTCCTGGTAGATTGAATCCAAAAGGCATGCATGACCCTATTGTAATGAATCATTGGAAGCTTTTGAAGACGCATATTGGGAATCTAAAGTAGCAATAGGTATTGTTGATGGGGTATCAATGAATTGATCATCCATAAAAGATGTGTCTACACAAGATGGGGCAACATAAGTCTCAATATCATCCACAATAGTCTGGTTCTCTAAGGAAACATCACTTTTAGATGAAGATCCAATGTCTCCATAAAACTGTTGGATGATGGTCCAAGTAGTGAAAGGGCACTCAGTGTTCTTTGCATTATGTAGAATATTCCCATAAGTAGTAAAACATATTAGTCCATAGAGCATGTCATTATTGTTAAACCATGCATTCTTTTGATCATAGTCACTTGGCTCAGGAACGAGTTGAAGGAGATAGGGCAATAGACCTCGTTTAAGGAAATGATTATTTATCCCTTGTTTTCAAGAAATATAGTTCTCTGAAGTTAGTTTGACAATAGAAGGATGGAAATAATTTTTAAGAGACACGATTAATCCCCTCATAAATGGATTTTTATCTCAATTTATGATTATAAAATTCTTGTTTAATCCCTCCAAAAATGAGTACAAAATACATCAAAAGAACTCCAATACACTCCCACCATTTTCACTAGTATAAAAAATCACCCCCCTCCAAATATTATAAGGTTGGTACTTTATAGTTTAGTGCATTTAAAAATTCATTTCCAAGATACAATACTCAGTAAGATCACAAATGCCAAAATTACAAATTTTGATACAAAATGAATCTGAGATAAAATCTAAAAAAATAGCATTGTAGCTATTTAGTGATCTTCACTAGTTTTCCAATGCTTATTTATTTATGAAAAATAGAGCTCCTCGGAAAAATTTATGAATTTTTGAAGAAATTTGCAACAAATAGCTTCAACATAAATATTTGGTAGAAAATAGAAAAAAAATATTTTCAATACCTCTGTGGATGGAAATTTTTCATTTCCAACTTTTCAACGATATCTTGTTTTCCAAAAATGGACATCATAGCGAAAGATTTTTTTTTTAAATGGTTGAATTTAGTCTGTATTGATGACTCTCCTAGCAAAATAAAAAATTTCCAAAAATCAAATCCATCTAAAATAGACAAATTTTATATGAAAATATTGGTTTTTGAACCATCTGAACACAATGGCAAGGTTTGTTTTGGCCGAAAATGCTCCAATGAAAAGTTATTTTCCTGATCTAAGCTTCAAACCCTTGTTTACAACTATGTCAAACGATCTCCAAATCAAATGAAACAAAAGCCAATATTGACTTTTTTGAGCTTCCTACACACATTGGTATAGTAAAAAATATTTCAATATGAACAAAAAATCTTCAATCACCTAGATGTCACAAAACACATGCAATATGAAGAGGTTATTAAATCTTTACAAACCCTTTCTGATTCTCCAAATTGTTCAAAATGCAAGAGAAAAACATATGGGAATTTACAAGATTTTATATGAAAAACTCAATCTCTCAATTAGGAATCTAAGAACTTAGATTTCTCAAAACAAAATTTCTAATACCATGCTAGAAATCTGAAATAGATTAAATAACCCAAGATTGATGAATTGATAAATGAGACATATGGAGTTGTATATTTTTCAAAAATTGATTTGTGTTCAAGGTACCAACAAATCTAGATGAGGAACAAAGATATTCATGAGACTGCTTTCAGATGTCATTATGGACACTTTGAATTTCTAGTCATGCCCTTGGCTTGACTAATGCTCTCACAACTTCCCAATCATGCATGAATAAGGTATTTAACAAGCAATTAAAAAAAAATCATTAGATTACTTTGATGACATCATGATATATAACAAGACCTGGGAGGAGCATC
>VDFB02199646.1:0-12411 GCA_007258455.2 Sequoia sempervirens
TCCACATCCTTGAGAACTCAATTGCCCAACTGAAATTGAATTATGTTTCAATTGAGGGACATACCTGACATCCCTTAACAACCAACTTTTTCCATTTGTTAGTTTTAACAAAACATCTCCTATGCCAACAATATCAAGAGATTTATTATCTGCAAGAAGGACCTTACCAAAAACACCGTTTTGAAAGGTTTTGAAAAATTCCCTACATGAAGTAACATGAAACGAAGCTCCTGTATCTAGCACTCAAGCATTTGTTTCAATTTCCTCTTCGGTTAACAAAAGTACACTATCTTCCATATCGGCTCCTTGGCTCTAACCGAGCTCTGATACCAATTGATGAGTATTAAAGAGCAGATAAAAACATAACTAACAAAAAATAAGACACAACACGAATTACGTGGTTCACCATAAATGGCTACATCCACAGGAAAGCAGGAAAAACTTGTATTATCATTTATGTCATACATGGACTATATTCTTGTATTTATACAAAGCTAAGCTCTTCCAATATGAAGAGATGGGAGACTACAAACGGTCATGTGACTGTTGGGCTTCACATCCCAACAAAAATTATCATAGTTTTTCTTATTCTACAATGAGTTAATCTTATAGGTCTAAGTCATTTTTGTAGGCATGGACCTTTCTCGTAATCCATTAAATTGATCTAGAACACTACACACTTCTATCTTGTAATTGATCAAAGTCTTTACCTTTCTTTGGTCATGTAGTGTTAACAATATTCATAAACACCAAGGAGAGATCACCAAATTGTGAGGGTTATATTCTCCTAGATTGATCCTTTGATAGGATCAACTTTATGGTTAGGAAAATTATTGAGGATAGTAATCTTCAAACATGCAGATGCTCTAAAATGTATTATTTTAGTGCTTCAATTCAAATTATTTTAATAATGACTACTCTTTAAATGCAAATGATTTGTGTTTGATATTGTTGGAATATTACATCTTAGTTTAGTTTTATAAATTAAATATTAAATAAATGTTAGTTAGTTGGTATATAAATAAATTAGTTGTCGAAAGTTATATTCACATAGATTGGTTTGATATGGGAAAATAAGGCTTTAAAAGCCATTGCAAATTAATGTAAAATCAATCCAACAATCAACATATATTATTTTGTATTATTTTATTTATAGTCATGATTTGAGAAATCCTTTTGCTCTACCATTTTAATGTGGTATGAGAGCATCATTGAAAATAGATTGTAAATTGTGCTTGTTGGTTGAAAAGGGACACTATTATGCTGTTTTTAGTTTTACCTAAGCGCCATTCTATTTGCTGGCATATTGTTTTGTTTTTAAAATGACATTTTAAAAATATTATAATGTATTCTTAGTAAAACTACAATATCTTTCTTGTTTTTGAACAAAAATTCAAAATGTTTCAAAAAGAAAATGAAGAGGACAATAAACTCCAAAAATGTTTTGAAGACATTTTTATTATTTTGCAAGCAATTTAAAGTAGAAAATAGTAGTGTGAGTTTTGGTGTGTCAAGTAGACCATAGGTATAAATTTGAAGAATTTTATGAGATCTTTTGTGAAAGGAATCTTAGATTTGGACATGACTCTTGTCGGAGATTCACTCGTGAAGAATAAATTTCAAATATTTATCTCTCTTGGAGTAATTAAAAGCTATTTGTAGGCTTATTCATATTTCAATATAAGGATAACATAGGTGAAAGGTGTGAAAATACATATGAAAATCTATATGTGTGAAAGAGAGAGTGAAACATTCATTATATTAATTAGGGGTGGCTCATCAAAAGAGGTGTGAGGAGTTTCCACCTGTTACAAACAATGATTTCTCAATTCCTTTTCACTATTCTATTTTACATTATAGAAGATAAAGTTTGGAAAATGGTTTAAATTTTTGCATGAAGATTAATATAATAGGTAACAAGTTTAATTTGGTATATTTGTGGCAACTTGGATTAGTTTATGTCATCCTACAACTTTCGTAGGCAATGGGATTATTCTTTGTCGGTTGAATTCAGGGAAAGGTATGTCTTTGAGGTGTATTTATTTTTTTGGAAGTGCAAAGCTTATAAGTGAATTTATATTTATTTTTGAGTTAATATTATTATGAGTGTGCATTTTATTTTGAAGTTATAAGGTGATTAGTAGAGTGTTGAAACAAATGTGATTGTCATAAGTTGTAGTAGAGCAATAAGGTGTTCAAAGAATAAGTTGGACAATATTGTATAAAAGGTGTATTTTTTAGTTGAATCTAATACTTTCAATTTTGATAATATTCAATTACATTATGTCATCAAATGATTGTGCTCTCAAGGCTATTCACACTACACTTGGTAGTTTCCAAATATTATATTGATGCATTTGGCTAACTAGTAAAGACTAAGTAAACACATTAGAGGTTGGAGGCATAAAAGGTTGGAGATTTTTTCTCATCTTGAGCTAGCTTCCCACTTAGAGATGATACATTGCATGAGAAACACTAATTTCATATTTGTATCCCATGAAGCAAGGGGGGCTTGACATTTCATGGAAGAACTTATGGGTGTAGTTCATGTATCTACATTGGTTCAAGTTCTTTTGTCTAGTAGAGGAGGGATTTGACATACTTGGAGATGTGGACTCTTAAAGGAAAGTTGTTCTTTCATTGTGTAGCACTAGAGGAGGAATTTTAGCACACTAACACACTTGGAGGAGAGTTGTTCTCTCATTGTGCATGGAGGATGGGAATATTTTATGTTCTTTCATGTTGTACATAGGTTTTGTAGGTTTGAAAGTTAGGAGATCCATCGATAGGTGTTTAATCTTTGTAGTATTCCATCCCTTGTTCAGATTGATGCAATAAGGGGGGGAATGTTGGAATATTACAACTTAGTTTAGTTTTATAGATTAAATATTAAATAAATGTTTGTTAGATGGTAAATAAATTAGTTGTGGGAAGTTATATTCTCGTCGATTAGTTTGATATGAGAAAATAAGGCTTTAAAATCCATTACAAATCAATGTAAAATCAATCCAACAATCAACATATATTATTGTGTGTTATTTTATTTACAATTATGGTTTAGAGATCCATTTGTTCTACCATTTTAATAAATATTTCATGATTGAAGGATGTTAATTTTAGTGTCCAAACATGAATGTCTTTAAGTACTACTATACAATAATAAAATATACATTCCATTTTGGCTCATTACAAGAATAAAATGAGCAAGAGTTGACAAATTTTGAATTTGAATTTTTAAAATATGGAGGTAAAAAATATGGGAAAGTTATCAAATTTGCGCTCATAGGATTGACAAAGGATAAGGGAATCATAATTTTGATCCATAAAATAAATGTTAGACATTGGGGATGCAATAAATGAAATGAGTATGGGAAAATGTGTAGAAATGAATAACCCGTGTGGTTGAATATATGGGAATATGTGAAAATGGGGATGGATAAGGGATTAGGGAGCTACCCCAACATTGAAGAAGATTATGTCATTTATTGGTATGTACTTGAATTAAGATATTATCTCAAAATAATCCCAAAACTAAATGAGAATTATCATGGATATACAAATTTTACCAAATTATAATTTGCAACAAGTAGCATCTATAACACAATTAGGAATAAATGCAAAGTAAATCTCAATTCCAACAACTACAAGGAGAGCATAATTCCACCTCTATGAAAAGTGGTAGTGATCTTCCTCACTTGGTGATCAATCGCTGACAAAGCGCATGGAGCATAAGGCATATCATTTGCTAAATATGTTGACTACTCTCTCATCAAGAGTTTTGAGCTCTTGTGAGTAGTGTTCTTGATATGGACATAATCATCAATGAGAAACAAAAGGGAACACAATGATGGAATCTCAATCTCAAGGGGTATTATAACCTCCATACCTTAAACTTAAAATAGGGTGTGAAACCAATAGTTGTAGCATACTTCAAATTTTGGTTATAATTTTTTTCACTTTTAACAATAATTACAAACATAAAGGAGAATTATGAATGCAAGTATACATAAGTAATCTTAAGTAAATTGCATTAATAAAGTAATCTCACAAGTACATAAAATAGTATAACCACTAAATCACTTAATACTTAATGATACAATGGGTTGACAACTACAACCCTCAATTATAATTACATTAAATATAATTAGGTCAACAAGAAAAAATTGCACATATAATGGTGGCCTAACTCAAGAGTACAATATACATACCAAAACAACCAATATTTTACAAGATTATCTTGTAAAAGTGTCTAATGCAACTACCCTTAAAGTATCCAAAATAAGATCCACAAGACAAGGTCGATCATAAAGTACGATACAATTGATAATAAGCACCATTATTACATCCACTATCACTGGATCCAAAGGAGACATGGATCATAAAGAGAAAGTTAGCAAACAAATTTTAAAAACACCAACATAGGTGCTCCCATCAAATTGAAATACAATATACTATAAAGTAAACCCACTCTATAAAGATTGTAGATAGAAAGGAGCAAAGACAAAAGCCTCCAAAACTAGGTAAGAGAAATACATTTAATTTAACATTTAGTGAACATGCATAGTTTAATCTTCCCTTTATCCAATCTAATCAACTCTATAGATATCATATATTCATTTTTTTATATTCACCTTTGAAATATACTAAATGGTAATGTATAAGTGGTGGAAATGCATGCTGTTTATACTATATTTTAGTTGTTTCTACTATATTTATTTCCTCATTTATCTCTTCTCATTCTTTTTAAGTATTGTTTTACACATTGTTATTCTATACAAATATATATAGATCAAATAACTTGCACATCTCTTCTCTTAAGATTAAGTTAAAAATATTTATATATTTCCTTTCAATATGAAATACATTGAATAACATTAAATATCAAGACAAAGAAACATGTTGTACAAATATATTAAATTAATTCATAAAATTAAAAAGAATGTACATCTTTAAAAATTTAATTTTGAAGTTCATTTTTTACCATTACACTCCATGAAAAATAAAGGACCAAAATATTTAAGACAACAATACACCCTTTTCCAATATCACATGAAAGTCTAATCGAACCTGACATGAGATTTACATAGGTTTATTAAGCACACACTCCAAGGAGAAAAGAATTGTAGGACGCCAAAAAAGATTTTAAATTATATAATAGTTTCCATAATACCACAATTGATTGCTATTTGAATAGAAAGAAGAAGCAAACACTACTCTAATTAGTCTTGTTAATTTTTAGCTTTAATCTAGGTTCAATTCATTAATCTTTATTTTACTTAATTCTCTTTGCTAGTTAATTTTTCTAATTTAATTTTTATTTTTTATTTTTTCGTATCATATCTTTTGTTCCTATTCTCTAGTTTAATTTCTTCTTGCATAATTTCTCATTAATTTCTTAGTGCTTTATTTCTCCTAGTATAACTTTATATTTACTAGTATATCCTCACTTTGTTTTATACGTCCATTTAATCTCCTTCATCCAAATCCAAAATTCTTTATCTTTTATAAAATCCCATTATTTATAACTATCTTTCATAATTTTATAATTAGCGATGTCTTGTTCTTTTTTGGTCCTTTTTCTCTACATACATTTGTCTTTCTAATCATTTCTTCTTCTTTTATAGTCTTTTAACTCATTTAGTAGTGAGCCTATGTGGTAGGTTGACTTTCTCCTTGGTCTTCCTATAACTTCTTCTCCTTGGTCTTCTTATAACTTTTATGTGTTTCCGTTCTTGTGCAATCCCTATCCCTCCTCTTTATTTCTTTCATTTTTATGTAATTATTGGTCTGCGACCACTCATTTTTCCTTATGCTCTCTACTTCATGGTGATGATGGACCACAAGAGTGTGATGATCATGGAGTGTGGTCCCCTAGATGTAAAAACCACGTACACAATCAAATCTAAAAATTATTCAGCTAATCTATATGAATTGTGAAAATCTATTCTCATTTAAATATTTGGTTTCAAACAAGATTAGTATTAGTCTTCCTCGGTGTAAGATCCTTACTATTTCCGACACGACGGCACATGGCTCTTGTTTATAACCTATAAAAAAAGAAATGATTTTAACGAGGGAATCATTGCAAATTAGAATCCCATAGATGAACCGTTGCAAGTTTCGATTGTCCCCTTACAAAGATATTTGCAGCTACAGATCGCAAGGCTAATTCAAAGGAGACCCATGTAACACATACGAAGACCCTCTTCGATTTTATGATACATATCATTGTCATCTCAATCTGCTTGGCTCTCTATTTGAATGGTATGGCCTCCCACATACATTGCTTATCGAAGGCTGCATTCGGCCCCTGTACTTCTCTGTCAAAAGCTTCCAAAAGGGAAAAGAACAAGAATCACAAGAACTCCAAATCACCAAAGAAGGGCACCCATCATGTAAATAAAGACAACCACAGTTTAGATAAAGATACCCACAACCAGCAAGATGGCAGGAACAATGCAGGAGGCCATGGTGAAGGAGAAATTCTTGAAAACATTCCCAAAATCAAGAAGCAACTTCGTCCCCTGTTGGATGCAATCATTTCAGTGGAGTCAGATAAAATGAATAGAAAGGAGGGTTGTAAAGGTGGTACAAGAATTGGTATGTTACAAATTAACGAGCGGTATCATAGAGATGCGTGGGGCCCCAATGCCTCTTCTTATCACTGGTCCCAATGTCGGTAAGTATATTTTTGGGTTCCTTCTTCACTGGGTCCCATTGAAACATGCTTTTCTTTTTATACGTATTCATTCCATTGGAGTTGAATTCTTTATCAGTGGTTGCTGAACTGTTTTTCATTTCAAAGAACTGCATGATCGCCTTATTTCTCTTTTTGTTGTTTCCCATGTCATCATTTTTCTGTGTCCCCGATTCTCCAATTTCTGTTTTTTTAGTAAATCGTTTTTTCTTTTGGATTACATTGTGAGTGGTATTTTCATTGTTTTCTTGGTTATATTGTAAGTGGATTACAATTTTTGTTTTTTGTTTTGGTGTGTTTTTGTTTACACTGTAAATGGGTTATATAACAAACTTCTTTTTTTTGTTATAGTGTATACTTTTTCATGGGGAATAAATTGTTGTTCTGGTTAAATTGTAAGTGGATTCTATTGTTCAAAACTTCAAAGCATATTTAATCCTAATAAAAATCTCTGCACAATTTCAGCCAGAAACTCTCTTAAGTATTAAACTTATTTAATGCTTTCTGGTTACATTGTAAATGGCTAGTATTTTTTCAGGTTTTTTGGTTACATTGTTAGTGGATTACATCCTTCACGGTATACCTACTGCTTTTTCGGGGGCTGAATATGAATAACATTGATTATGACTCTCTAACTATTTTTTTATGTTTTTTTTTCAAATCCGATTTTTTCCCGATTTTTTCACGATTTTTCAAAAAATCCTGATTTTTTGGTTTGCCGATTTTTTCCCCAAACGATTTATGCTGCTATGGTCCCTGCATCCTCCTATCCTCATTAAATTCCATCTAACATTGATAATAAATGCCATAGTTGATCAATTTGTGCCCAAACATATAGTCATGGTCTGTCATGTCTCATTTCTAGTCAATCTAAGTTTGTACATATTGCGTCTGTACTTGGGTCTTCTCTATTTCCATCTACTATGTGTTTTCCCTTCTTAAATATGTCTTTTCTTCCAACTCCACTCTTCCATTCACCTTGTTGGAGTTTCAGACTTCTCCATCCTGTCATGCCATCCATCCATTACTTGCCCCATTATTGTATTTGTCGGACTTTTGAACTTGCCCTTATCAACATGCTTGTTGCTTGACCCCTGACACCTTGATCTTTAGTTTGAGTCTTGTGGTATGGCCAACCTCCAAACCCCAATATTTTTTCTTGTGTTGTGTTTCCCTCCTAACTTTTCAACATGTGCCATATTGTTTCCAGTAGTCTGTTTTTGATGTTGTCATGTCCCAAAACCACAGGTCGACAATCCTAAAACTTTGTCTCATCTTCAGAGTCAACAGGTTGTTTTCAAGAAGGTAAAAGGGGAGTTCATCAATAGATTGAGGATGGTTGAAGGCCTATAACAAGAGTGGGTAATCTCTCCTGCTCTTTGGACTCAAGTTAACTGGGGAGGGTGTTCCCAAAGGTTTCCTTAGTAGGTTTATAAAGCAAATAAAATATGACATAGCTATAATAAACAACCATACCCAACTGCACACTTGACCCCAATTTCTGTCACTAGATCAAGTGTAACTAGCTACATATGACCTCTATATAGTTGATGATGCACTTTGCATATGCACCACCTGATATCAACTTCATTTTAATCCGTAAATGTAGTTTTAGTTATCATTTTACATAGTGGCAAGGTGCAAACATTCATGTTCCAATTTTGTAATGATTTCACTGTTTAAAGTTTGCTTAAAATTTATCCTTGGTTTGCAACACTAAATATTGAAGAACATGCATAAAGCCTAATCTAAACCTACAACTAACTAGAATGGACATTGTTTAAATGGTGGAATGGATGATCTCTCACCAATGTGGACCAATGCCTACATCATTGGGCAACAAAATTATGAATAGCAATGAGGAAAGAAGGGCATTCAGGTAGAGTATCAGTAAAATTAGATCTATATTCATAGACAAATCAGAGATTGCATTGCATATGATGGACATATTTAACGATCTACATAACTAGAAATACATTGACTCTTATTGAATAAAAGAATGTTTATTATAAAGCATTTGCAATACAATGATACATAACTAGAACTAAACCGATTCGTATGGAATAAGGGAATGGTTATCACAAAGCATTTGCAATACGTTAGGTGCTGTCACACACACACCAAGCAAGAGGAAAGAAATAACTGCATTATAATATTCCTTTGAATCACTGGAAACAACCATGGAGACATACCTTTATAGAGATGTGCATTTATAGACTCTTTCTTCTCTCTACAAGACATATTATTTCATTTACAACTAAGACATTCCTAAGCATATATTATATATTCCTAAGTATAATAAGGAAGCACTTGTAGCATGCTTAACCTTAATATTATTCTTAGTTAATACCTTAATCCCTCTTAACTAGAATGAAGGGGTGTGCCCCTATATATTTATCCCTATCAATAAGGAAGATAACTCTCTCCGATACCATCATATCATCAAATATTGAATTCGTATATTATTATCTAATTATTGGAGGTGACCCTCTCAAAGTGGTCTGCTATGTTTTTTATTTTTGCATTTATTTCCAAGAAATATCATAGCAAGTGGTATTGAAGCTACAATTTGGGCTAATATTTTTGTTTCCGCTGTAACTTTCAAACCATTGCGAATTTATACCTGAATTTTTTTTAGGTTTTTAGGGATGCATATAATAAAGCTTCAATCCAAAAATCAAAGGTTTATAATAAGTTTTGTGAAAGTTATTCAAATTTTGTGACTTTCAATTAATTTGCTCTATAGGCCAAAAAATTCGGAATTTAAAAAAGAATATATTTTTAGAAAGCTTATGAAAAATTAGGCTGGGTTAGGTCTTTGAGATTTATTTTTAGACACCAAATATATTCCTTAATTTAGTGGTGAAAGTTTGGTCAAAAACACAAACATTAAATTTTATCTATTCTAAATTTTTAGTTACAACAAATACTAAATATTAGCCCAATTACATAATAAAAATAATAATCTAGAATTAAAAATAAAAACACACTTGAAGCCATGTCATCTTTAGGGCCAAAAGACTTTTCTATGAATATTAAATTCAATGACACTTTTTACTGTCCACCACCTAAAATTGAGGAAAAAATTCCACAAGGACATGAAACAGTGGTACATTTCATTAAGGGTAAATTATTTGATTCATTTGTAACATCCTTATATGAGGGTTTAGATAGGTGTAAGAAGGAATTATTATTAGAATTAAAGCCCGAACAAAACTACCAAGATGAGTACAACCCTAACAAACAATATCAAGGGATAGAAGCATAAATCTGCAAAAAATCGCAGAAATCGCGATTTTTAAAAAATCGTCGGTGTTCCCGATTTTTTCACCCTATAAATCGCGATTTTTTCGGTTCTGTTGACCGCACTAAAAAATCGTTGAAAATCGCGTTTAAATCGCGAAAAAATCGGGAAAAAAACGTGAGAAAATCGCGAACTCTAAAAAACGCGGAAAAAAACCCTAAAAAACGTGATTTTTTGCATAAAAATGCGTCGCCAATTGATTTTCTTCATGTTCTGCGACTTCGACACGCGAACTGCTGCGACTGAAGGTTTGGCTCCGAGATCTGAACGCCTTATTTGCCGCCGACTGTGAAGACGCGCCCAGACGGTGAAGACGCGACCAGACCAGGTAGGCGACCATTTCAAACTGTTATTTTTTTTTTCTTCTGTAAATATTTACAATTTTACATTTAATAAATTAATAATATTAAATATATTAAATATAATATTTAATCATATTAAAATATTACTCATATTAAAATATTAAATCATATTAAAATATTAATAATATTAAATAATAAATATAATATTTAATCAGATTAAAATATTAAATCATATTAAAATATTAATAATATTAAATAATAAATATAATAAATTTACAATTTTACATTTAATAAATTAATAATATTAAATATATTAAATATAATATTTAATCATATTAAAATATTACTCATATTAAAATATTAAATCATATTAAAATATTAATAATATTAAATAATAAATATAATATTTAATCATGTTAAAATATTAATAATATTAAATAATAAATATAATATTTAATCGGTCCGTGAACTTTGTTTTACGATTGTACTCTGAGGGCGTTTCCCCAAAATGACCCGTTTAGAGCTTGAGGGCGATCAGGAACCCGGGGGCCAGTACTTGGCTATGTTATAATTTTACTAATTAGTAATTTGAGTAATTTCCTATAGTTTCATTTGAAATGTAATTCTTATACTGTTATACTGTTATACATCCTTTCAAAACTAGTTTTTCAAGTACTATAAGTATATTTATAACTATATCAGCACCACCACCCCACCACCCCGCCGCCGCCGTCCCCTCGCCGTCTCCCCGCCGTCCCCAAACTTAGGCCCTTTGTCCCCCCGTCTCCGAAACGCGTTTCCCCGTCCCCCCGTTTCCCCGTCCCCCAGGCCCGTGGAACACTGTTTTTTACTGTTATTTATTAAAATGAAGTATATTTTGTGCAATGCAATGTAATCAGCGATATGAATATCTACAAAAAATATCTATTTTCTATTTAAAATCTCTGTTTTATTTGCTCTCTATATCTCTATGCTATGGAAATGACCTTGAGTTTTTAGAAAACATAGGTTTTGTCTATTTTTCTACATTCCTTTACATTTTTTTTCAAATCCGATTTTTTCCCGATTTTTTCACGATTTTTCAAAAAATCCTGATTTTTTGGTTTGCCGATTTTTTCCCCAAACGATTTAATAACCTTTATGGATAGAAGCACCTTTTAAAAGTCAATGATTGAACCTACTAAGAATAGACATCCATAGTTTGATGGTAGAAATATAATTTCATGGATAAGCCTCATGGAATAATAATTTAAAGTTCATAATATACCAAATAATGCCATGGTCTACATAGCCTTACTATATTTAGAATTAGGACCTTACCAATGGTACCAATGGAAGATGAGTGACAAGCAAGGACAAATGTTTAGTTGGAAAGAATTTAGTAATGAATTAACAACATTCTATGAGCAACCATGCATTAGAAGCTATTTTACCCAATTAAATTTTGTAAAACAATCAAAGTTTGTAGCTGAATATAATGCTCAACATTTGAGATTGGCAATTTGAGCTCTCAAGGTGACACCTTACCAAAGGCTATAATTGTACATCAGTGGACTTAAGGACCAAATTCAGCATGATGTTCGTTTGTTAGAACCCTTTATAGTTAGGAAAGCTATGCAGCAAGCTTTGCATATTGAGAAACAAAACACCATAAAAAGTTCCTTGCAAGGTGAAGCCATAAGAGTAAATGACAAAAATGTGACTAATCCTCTGAACAAAAGCATAGACAAATTCTTTAACGTAAGAGAAATTAGTAAAACAAGAGATAGAGAAAAGAGAAAAAGACCTATGTTGGAGTTGTGATAGAAAATGGTCAAGGGGTCATAATTGTTCTAGTAGTGAGAAAAATAATAAGGTTGAAGAAGAGGGAGAAGTACCTACAGAAAAACTAAATGTAAAACTTAAGAATGAAGATTCCAAGGAAGAAAATACTACTATCTCCCTACATGCAGTAAATGGAACAAATACACCACAAACACTCAAAGCATGGGTAATATTAAAAAGAAAAATGTGAAAGTGTTGGTTTATACTGTAGTACACATAATTTTATTGATAGAAGATTAACTAATGAGCTCAATTGTTTTGTTTATCCAGTCTCTAATTTTCAA